>DWMP01000295.1:0-10070 GCA_018245295.1 Agara epimachia | reverse complement strand
GCAATTTAGGATTTTCCAAACATAAGAGTGACTGGGCGTCTACTGGGCAAGCATCCAGCATCGTGGGTCGTGGGCCGCCTTATCGCTTTCCATCGGGCGAGATTGTGGACAATGGCTGGCATATTTTAAATAATAAATTAATTGTGCCAAACAATCACATTAGGAGTGTACAATACATAGTTGATATATTTTTTTAAATATCAATGTTAATTACAGAGAAAGCATGATGACAACATTTAAAGTAGAATCTGGTATGCAAATGTTAACGAGATTAACAAAAAAGCCAGACATAAAAAATTTGTATCCCAGATTATTTAAATCAGGACCAAAACAAGGACATACAATCGAAATCTATAGTGATGAGGATGTAACATGTCTTTTGTGCGATATCATTTCTGAATCATTAATGCTACGAGAATTTGGCGGCAAAGAAGCCGGTATTATTATTGTGAACACTGATGGAAAGTTATGTTTTCATAAGTTGATAAACCACATAAAGAGAAAACTTCTGAGTCAAATAAAAGATTCTTCATTACTCGATAGTTTTCTCCAAAAAACTCTTAGTAATTTCTTTATATTTGAGACATTTAATATAACACAATTACATGCCACTATACATAACCTTGATAGCTTTTTAATAAACCAACCAAATGTTTGTTTAGTTATATTTAATACTCTATCAGCATTTTATTGGTCTGAACAATGTTTTAAAATAATGAAGATGGATATGTATATTAAAGATTTGTTAAGATTAATCCAAAATGTTGTGAAAGATTATAAAGTAGCCATATTATATACAAGACCAGAATATTTCAGTTCAAGTAAGGAGCACATTGAGAATTTGGACTCTTGCTGTGAAAAGCCGACTCATGGACATTTAAATTACAGAATACACATTGTGTTTTCTGATGATGAAACACATTATGCTGCAGTACGAACTTTCAATGACTATTATAAAAGCCCCTTTAAATTAACCGCAGATGATATTGTGTGGCTTTAACTGAATACTGGATTATATTCATTTATTGTTTAAAGTTGTAAACCGTGATCAGACTTAAATCTCACAGGGCATTTTCTGTCTGTCAACCTAGCTTTTAAATGTCCATTATATATACGGTTACATATCAATTATTATTTTAATAAAATAAAGTGTATTAATGATAAACATTTATTATAGGTATTAAACTGTGCTATTAAATTGGAAAGCTTTTTCTGAAGACTAAATTATTCTTTCATTTTGTGAACTCTACTGCATTAAGTACATAAATTTCTAACTTTTAAATTAACATTTTATATTTGTAATGTTATATTAGAAATAACATGTATAATTTGTCTATAAAATAAAATAAAAACTATACACACATCTTATGCTACTCAATAAATTTTATCACTATTTCATTGCCTTGTTTATTTTATACTTAAATATATATAATAATAATGGTAAAAAAGTTGAATATAAAAAGGATGTTAATCACTATTTTATCTAAACTATAACACATCTAAGATAGCATATAACCAAGCAACCTACACAATAACTTTCCCATTTGATAAATGGCTAGTAATACTATAATTACATTATCAATTTTTATTCCACTTATGACCTGTCCTGTAGATAAATATTTTACTGAACTGAACTGATTTTTTTATTAAACTAACAATTCTATTCTAACATTCCCTTCTATTTATAATTTATTGTGCAACACACCTCAGAATAACGCAATGCAATGTAATAAGGTAAACCTTCATACTAGATTATCATATAAGATAATTTTGGATATTAAAACAGTACCTGTACATTCAAAAAGCTATCAAAGCTTAATCAAGCCTTAATTTTTGTCACATTGATCAGTCTATCTGTACTTGTTGAAACTGAAAACATCTCAGATGCTTAATTCTTCGCAAGATTTATATCACATAATATTAACATTACTTAACTATGTATCTATATTAAATATATATTCTTATGTTATTCTATTGTTATATAGAAACAGATAAATTGTGCAAGTCTAATACTGGAAGAGATCAGTGTTACTCAAATTTGAGATTCAATGACTATATAATTGTGAAAGTTAATAATTAATAAAGCTACATTTTAACATATCACATCATTATATAAATAACATACATGAAGGTAGTAAAGACATGACTAAAATAATTGAGATTTTCCCATTTGCTCATAATGTGGTAGTATGAGTATCCAGACTCTTGTACAGCGAAGGATGCTTCAAACATAACTCCCAGGTAGGCGAGATGTACGACAGTTATAATAGAAAATATTGTATTTAAAAATACAGCCAGGATACTGTTTTTCTTAAATTTATGGTCACATTGTTTATTACATAGGTTAGCCAAACAACATACTTCCAGTGCAGATGCCACCTTGTAACGTAAATTATATTCCACATAAGAAAATGTTCCAATACTTAATAATACTGCAGAGAATTGGAAGTTGAAACCGTGAAGCAAAGATGACACCAAATATGTAGTAAATATAGCAGTGAATTTCCCTAAAGGTTGACATGATTTGAACACATATGTTTTGAGCCATTGATGCATTGGTATATTCCAATAGATCACAACTTGAACCAAAGACCTAGGTAATTCAATATTAAAGGGCTTCGTTATTTCAAGCTCAGAGTGGCAATCATTGGTTAACCCAAAGCCGGCACATACCATAGACACAATAGACATACTTGATACAAAATAATGAGACATCCTAAATGCCTGTGCATCTCGAAATGCCTCCAACCATTTAGTAGCATCTTCAATATACCATGGAACTATACAATTTGATAAAACCAAGAACATTATTGAAATGATAAGATTTGTTACAATAATAGATATCCATCTTCTCTTTGATAAAAATCTAATATTAAGGTAATGATTATAAGAATGGTATGAGATCCAAGGACCCAAAATAGAGTTGGCAGGACATAACACATAGCCAAAAAACTCCATAGGATTTAGAATATCATTAAATAAGTTTCGATCCATTTCAATAGCAACAGAAATTATCTTCATAGCTGCAATCATTTGAATTCCTCTGATTTGTTGCCATAATTTTGGATCAGCTAGAAATACTTCACAAATTAACAGAAGCAATATAGTAAAAAACGATACAATAAATCCACGAAATCGATTTACATATACACATGTGAAGAATAGTAAAAACATGTAGGAAAAGAGTGTAAGTACTACAATCCAACATAAAGCTAATCCAATGTTAAAGTACAGAAGTATTGTGCCTATGATTACAGATAATAAGTGACGGACATTGTGGGGCAACGAAAAACACTGTATAATGATACGAAGACACAGGTTGGCGATGATTAAATCCTTCGCAAAGCGAAGCCCGCCGTAAATTGTGGGTTCACCGCAAAGCGCTATAGACGTCCACGTGCTTTCAATATATTCCTCTTCTTCCTCCATTTTCAGTTACAGGTTCTTGGTATTCACTTCCGCTATTGTCTTATGTATGAATAAACTATATTGTGCTTCGAACTGCTGCTTTATCTTTATTTTATATAAATTATCATTACCAATCTCATTTTTGACGGATTCATTATTACACTGTAATCGTCGTTTCTGGTATATATTCGCAGAAATCGAATTTACACAGATTTCAGTAATTTACATTTATTTAGATAGGTGTATATATTAATTTAGAAGCCGGCAGGCGGCTATAAACGTCATGCATTGTCAAACACAACGTAACAAACGTATATTATGTACGTATTTCAAAACGTAGATCTATGTTTGTAATGTATAGTAGGGTTAACCGATGAATCGACGATGATATTATTAATATTACACTATCGATATGTCACTTTAGCTAGCTAGTCTTTAAAATTGAGAAACCCAAAAATTAACAAGTTTTAAACTTGTTTGCAAAAATGCCAAGTTTATTCAATATCCAAATATACGAAAAAAAAACAATTTTTCAATCCAAACAATGTTTAGCTCGTTTGATGTACAGGCCATAGATTATACCATAAATTACAGTTATGCCGATTGACAGGTTATGGAGTCTGTGGTATTATAGTACATTAGCATTACTTTTACATTTTGTATTAGTTAAATATCAATTTTAGTTTGCGTGAGTGATTCAATATAATTTTTGTAGTGAAATGGATGACAAGTTTAATATCTAGATTCAAAACAAAACGGATACTTATTAAAGCGTGGAAGTTATAGGTTCTGTGAAAAAGTGATAATATAATTACTTGATCTCTGGAATAACCATTGACGCTTATACATTCCGCCATAAATGTTTTTGACGTAATCCTGTATGGCGCAACGTTTATCTACTGTTTTTTGTGAAATGCTGTATATAACTGCATAAAGATGGCTAGCCCTTCACCTCAAAGTAGTCCAATGCCGCCTCCACAGGCGCCGAGTCCTATGGGCCCGCCTATTCAGAGCCCGGCACCGCCGCAATCTCCGCATAGTCCCTACAGCCAACAACACGTAAACGGCCCTCCTCCGAACCATCCTTCGGCTTCAGGCCAACCTCCGATGCCAAACCATATGCCAGCAGCAGGGCCGCCACATACAATGGCGTCAAATAGCAACGGCCCTCCGGGAGTGCCGCAACAGCATCCTGGTATGCCACCCGGTGGCCATCAAATGCCCCCTCATATGGTCGGCTCTCATATGGCTGGGCCACCAGGGCATCCAATGAATGCAGGCGGGCCGCACCCACCAGGACCGAATGGACATTCCAATATGACGGGTACTTCACAACATCCAAATATGCCGGGACAAGGACCTCCACATGGTTATATGCAACATCAAATTGGCCATATGCCTCCTGGACAGGTGAGGATCTTATGCTGAATATGGATTAATACATTTTGTGGTGTGATTAAATTGTGAGAATTGAAGCAAACTAATTTTAGTTCATTTTCTTTGTAAGAGTATCAAAGTTGTACAGACAAGTGGTTAAAATACATAAAAAAGAAATGCTTGTTCACTTGGTAACATAAATATGGGATCTACTTGAATACTAAGTTCTTTTCAATTCCCTTAACAATGGCTCATGTTCTCTACAACATTCGTCCATTCTAGTAGCACTACTCTGAACCAATGCACCACTCATTTGAAATTAAAGGTTGTGCAATATTCTTCTAATAATTCCATAGTGTTATAGAAAATTATTTAACATTACAAGAAAAATAATTGAAAGTAACTGATAAAATTAAATATTTCAAAGTCATTGTGTGCTATTGAAGAACATCAGGGTACAGTCGTGTTAATAACAGAACTCATTTCTATAGACATAAATGATATATTATTACAATACATATAACATTGTTAGTAACATAGATTTCTATAAATATTATAATACATTAGATTTCATCTTTGGTTATTCAAGGGATAGAATTTTTTTTTGCTCAAAACATTGAACATTTGTTATTGGCAAATATAATGGATTGTGATCAAAATACAACTACAAGTGTGTCTCACTCCAATATTGTATAAGGATCCATAAATATCTCTGGAAATGGTCAGAATTGTATGTAAAAGTTGAGTTAATTGATTGCTAAGAGGTTCTATATGAGATGGTTCTGGAAGGAAGTTACCGTGCTGCATATAAACAGTGAATACAATTGGTATGTTCAATTTCCTCTTCACCCAGTCAGCCATGTTGCCTGAAAAATTATCTGGAACGAGTTACAAATAGATAGTGTAAGTGTGCTAAAATTGTACATACGTACTGTGAAACTGTTCTATATTGGTAAAAAGTATATCACATATATAAAAAGTATATCAGACATTTGACTCCATCAGTGTAAAAACCTACAGAAGTAATTTCCTGTTGTCCCAATGGGATATATCGTATCGTACATTATCTTTAGTATAGTACTTGTATGTTTCATGATTTCCATCTGAAAAATGTACATTTTCTCTTAAACTGTCCTATTAGTAAAGTAATTTTAGTATTAAGTCCAATAGTGAAGGATGGGCTAGCACTAGATTCCAATTTCAAAACTATTATTGTTAAGTAACTGGCTATTAGTTCCAAATATTTTCACACTTACCATGACGTTGTGATTAATTGATAACTCTATGTTATCTGAGTATGGTACAACTAGAAGATTTTCAAAACCTCTGAGGTTAATAAATGCTAATAACTTGTTTGCAATTTTATCAAGAACATAAGATAGAGCCATTGTTTCTTCTTCAGATAAAGACTTGTATCCATGAAAAACCGCATTGCAAGCGTTGTCATTTGAATCTGGATATAATTCTCCAATATACATGATAATCGAAACTTTTTGCTACTAATATATGTACAAATTAATATCTCGCCTTAAACAAATACATACCTGTAATTAATTTAGTATAATGTTATAAAATAAAGATATTAGTGTGAATTGCAGTTGAACGAAGCTTACCCAGTTTTGTTAGTAGCCAATTTCTATCAATGTTAACTCCTACTGCAGCACTGTTATTCAAACATATTTTTGCAGGATGATGTTTTTTATTTTTAGCCCAAAATCTGTCCTAAAGATGTTTAAAATTACACTATCAAATGTCTAAATGTTATCCTAAACGCTAAATTGCTGTACATAGTTAAAACTTTACATCTGTAAAAAAATTAATTATTTTCTTTGCAATTAATTAAAAATCTACAGTATTAGCTGTGAAAGTACCTGCTGTTTACTGTGCACAAAGCCATCAGGATTCAATATTGGTACAAAATAAATATCATAGCTACTGAGTAATGAATCAGACTTCGTAGCAGACTTTAAGCTTATATCAATGTAATTTAACAGTAGAGCTGACGATAACCAATCTCGTCCCTCCTCTCCTCCGACTATTAATATTGCCATTCTGTTACCCTGTTGAGATGTTGAAATCTTCAACATAAATATGTCTCTGTGTTCATATGTATTGGCGATGACTATTTTGGTCATAGCAGAATTTTCCTTTATTTTCTCATCGACCCAAAATAATATATCATCCCAATTGAGAAATGTTTTTGACACATCAAAAGGTGTTAAATGTGTTTCATTGTATTCAAGAGGAAATCTAAAATCAATGCAAAATGTATAATTAGTCACTCGTTATATTATATAATACTTTAATATCACTCATGAAGTATTTTAAAGAAAAAAAGGTGTATAATACTTACGTTACATGCCTCGCAACACATGTGTAATCTATATTAAAATTATCCAGTTTAGTTTCGAAGTCCTGTGTGCAGCAATCCTTAACAACAACATCCATTACAGTAGAAGCCTCATTAGTTACTCCATTCAAGAAAATAAAATCTTTTTGTGTCTCATGGAATTTATGAAGCCAATATCTCTCGCGTGGGTTAAAAGCTGTTACTTCATAGAATGAATAATTTGTAGACACAAGAAAGCATTTTTGAAATACAATGTAGACCATTATAAACATTTGCATTTTTATAAGGTTATACAAATTCTATATGGCCGTGCCTTTGTTAGATATGCTGCGTAATTTGTTTTAGGGACCGATGAGCATGGCGGGTGGACCTCCGCCTCCCGGTAATGGTCCACAAGGCCCCTCCGGGCCGTCTGGCATACCGATGGCGCACGGTGGGCCGCCGTCACACGGCGCACATCCTCAAGGAATGCCACCCATGCCTCCACACCATGCGATGATGCCTGGCCAAGGAGCATATTCTCATACAGCACCAGCTACTGGAGGAGCACCGACACCCCCCGGGCCTCAAAGCGGCGGCCAGCCGCCATCGGGAGCTCCTCCTCAACAGCCCCCCGCGGCACAGACTCCGCCGCACGGCCAAGGCCCCCCACCGCCGACTTCCTCCGCTAATGGTGCACCTTCGTCATCTCCAATGCAAAGTTCTTCTTCCGGCCCCGACAATATTAACGCATTACAACGTGCAATAGATTCAATGAAGGAGAAGGGGCTGCAGGACGATCCGAGATATCCTCAACTGCTTGCCATTCGAGCACATACAAATCCTCAAGACCCTAGCAAAGGACTGTTTAACAATACCCAATTGAATCAACTCAAGTAAGTGTGAATTGCATAAAATATATAATTAGTGCAATAGATTGCTGCCAAAGATAATCCCAAGTTGGATTGAGAGATCTGTGTGCATTAGTAGAATATTATATTTATTAATTATACATAGTTTCAAGCAAAGATAATTTAAAACAATCAATGTAATTCAATATCAGATATAACATACAAAATTTATAAATACAGACATTAATAAAGAAATAATCTTTTTTTTTCTTAGAGCACAATTAGCTGCTTACCGGAACTTAGCGCGCAACCAGCCTATTACGCAGCAAATCGCACTAATGGCGGCTGGGAAACGTACCGGGGACACTCCACCGGAGTGCCCTACACCGCCGGCGCAGCCCCCCTCGCCCTACAGTCAGGGCCAGCCTCCTCCGCCACAAGGCGCCGGTGCGGCTTCAGGCAAGGGAGTTGCCGGCTCGGAGCCAGCGCGGGGTGGTGGCGGAGCACCTCCCACTCCCTTGCCTATGACTGGCCAGATGGCGCCTCCCACGCAGCCAACGCCGCCGCTTGTAAACCCTGTAAGTGCAAAGTTTCCGTATATTGCACGACATGTTAGTCATTCAGTTCCTTTTGGTAAGGTTGTACTCTCTCAGGTTTTAAAACTGGTTTAAAAATATCTGTCACGGGTTTGTCCACTGTCTCGTATCTTCCCTAATGCACACAGTGGGACGTAAAGGAGATTTTAGTTTGCTTAGTCAGCTATATTTTATTTTAACGATAGATGATTGAATATGATACATTCATTACAGCCCATGGGAGGGGGCGGGCCGCCGTTGCGCGGGCCGGCGCCGCTGCGAGCGCCCGCGCCGTCCGCGCCGCCCGGCCAGCCCGCGCAGCAGCAGGTAACATTTACCTCCACAGATTAGATATGTACATACAATACACACAGATATCTAACTAATGTAATTGATAATATTCATTGAGTGTCCCTAATAGCTTTAGGAATCTTATTTCTGATGATATTTCGTAGCCGGGAATGCCGACACCTGGAGCCAAACAGAATCGAATAACAAGCATACCTAAACCTGTGGGCATCGATCCTCTGCAAATACTTAACGAACGAGAGAATCGGTAAGACTGAATATTCCAATAATCTTTCTATTACAACGTTAAGGAGCAGTGGGAATGACTTTTTGTATATTTACAGAATTGCCGCTCGCATTGCTTATCGTATTGACGTTCTGTCCAATCTCCCGGCCAACATGTCTGATGACCTTCGCTTGCAAGCGCAGATTGAGCTGCGCGCTCTTCGTGTTCTCAATTTCCAGAAACAATTACGTGCCGAGGTATGATGTGTAAAAATATATTGTTCTGCTGTTCTCGTTGTACAGTAAGGTATATGCTTTCTGCTGCCTTAAAAGAATTTTCGGCTAGAGTTTCAGGTAATAACTTCTGTTTTGCCGCTAATATAACATGAATATAATCAAAGTTCAGCGCGTAGAATAGGTTTAGTATCGTTGGTAAAAACAATGTTGTCGTCTATAGAAGCCCTTATGATTCTTTTTTGACATGACGGTTTTGTCTAACTTCTAGATACTAGGTCAAGTTCGTAAGGATACTACGCTTGAAACAGCAGTGAACATAAAGGCTTACAAGCGCACGAAAAGGCAAGGGTTACGCGAAGCTCGCGCTACGGAGAAACTGGAGAAGCAACAGAAATTGGAGGCCGAGAGAAAACGGCGCCAGAAGCACCAGGAGTTCCTGCAAACAGTACTACAGCATGGTGAGCTCTCCGGGTTATAACAGTAAAAAATATCTTTGTGAACCTCTAGTTTAACTCTATACTAAATATTTGAATAGCAGTCATTATTCAGGTCAGCACATACGCATAACAATGATCAAAAACGTTTCTATTGGTCTTATGTATTTCACCGTAGCCCTAGATATAGAATGTTATGAAATCTGATTTCAACAAGATTAATAATAAAAATTGCATTTGCAAATGATAGCCAAGGACTTCAAGGAGTACCACCGCAACAACGTGGCGAAGCTGTCGCGTATGAACAAGGCGATAATGAACTATCACGCGAACGCCGAGCGCGAGC
>DWMP01000294.1:0-10097 GCA_018245295.1 Agara epimachia | reverse complement strand
TAGCCTGAGGGGCAAACAAAGCCGAAGTAATTAAGTAATTAAGATGACTAAAACATGACCTTCATTGAGTGTATGTACCTTATGATGAATAAAACGATTTGAATTTGAATTTGAATTTTGAATTTGAACATATTCAAGTTGGATATTCAAAATCGATGCAACAATGGGTCGGAATCGAACCCACGGCGTCGGGTTTGGCAGTCAGGGCCGCCAACCTCTCGACCACACGGTCGGTGATTAAAGATTTTCATATTGCACCCTACAGGTGGAGCACATATTGAATTTCTTAGACGAGTTCGCTAAGAATATTATGGTACAAGGCGTCCACATGGTATACAACGCTCAGGTAATATATTTTTTTTTAATAATAATAATAATATATTTTGGTTCCCTTGATATTCAACCCTTCCTTGTTCTGATACTCCATTCTTTGTCCGCTCAATATACCATGTGTATGTATTTTTTCCCTTGATTACTCAAAATGGAGACTATTAAATAAAATATGTTACAAATAATATCAATTTGAACAATTAAAATTGACTTATCATTATTATGCATGTCATGATCGTCGTACGTCGCAGGGTCACCCGAGCGGCGAAGCCTTCATACAAATGGACAGCGAGACTAGCGCCTTCCTGTGCGCGCAGCAGAAGCATCACCGCTACATGACCTACGGGAAGAAGCAACGCTACATTGAGGTATGCACGGCCCTATTACTGACATAAGTACAGCAAAATTGACTGCATGTCTACGTGTCTGTCTGTTCGGATCTGTTCGTGTGTCTTGTTACTTTTGAGCAATAAATTAACATGTTTTTTCCCTTAATATGCATTGCATGTCTATCTGTAGCTTACTGTGATAGCTGATTTTTAGCGATTGACTCTAGAACCGCTATAAAGTTTATTTTTCACTCGGCTTCGATAAATGAGCGCCATGTTTTTTTGTTGTTGAATATCGTTAAACGAGCGATCGTTCCAGGTGTTCCAGTGCTCCGGCGACGACATGAACATGGTGCTGACGGGCGGCGTGACGCCGGCCACCTCGCCCAAGGTGCTCTCCCCCGGTACGTTGCTGTCCCCCCCGCCCGCGCCCGCGCCGCGCCTCCTGGCCCAACACATCGCGCACCAGAGCCTCCTGGCCCGCCAACACGAGAACCTCCTCCTCGCGTCCCTGCGCCCCCCCATCATGCCGCTCCTGCCCGCGTACGTGCGCTCCCCCCCGGCCGCGAGCCCGTACCAGCTGCCGCTGGTGGCGCAGCAGCAGCTGCTGCCCGCCAAGCGCAGCTACGAGCGCGCCTTCTCCGCGGCCGACGCGCCGCCCGCCAAGCGGCCCTTCGCCGCGCCCCCCGCGCAGCCCGCGCTGTCGCTGCCCGTGTACTCGTACGCCGCGTCCCCGCCCATATTCTCGTACGCCAACTCGGCGCCCGTGCTGCCCTCGTACGCGAGCGCGCTGCCCGCCGCGCTGCCCTCCCCGCTCCCCGCCGGCCTGCCCACCGGGCTGCCCGCCGGCTACGCGCCGCTCACGGCCCAGCTCCCCGCGCACTTCCCCGCCTCGCTCTCCATGTCCATGTTCCCCACGTACCAGTACTATCCGGGCGTTTAAATATCACCTCGCGCCGCCACCGGTACCGCGCAACGCACGACTTACGACGATTCGTTCGCCAATCGCTCGGCCGGTACGATTCGATTCGATTAAATCGATTCGGAAACTAGTTTGTACAACAGCAAATCGACTTTGAGCATGAACCGTTTCTCGACGACAATAATTAACTCGAGTCATTTCGTTAGATTTATCTAAATTTATAAAAATAAGATGCACATTATACGGCAGCTGAATAGGTACGTATTAACTCGAGTACAATTTGAGGGAGCAATATCGCATTGTAAATATCGTTAGGTTCCGAACTAGGAAATAAATGTTGACCAACTTATAGTATAGACTCGAACAGTGGCCGCATGGCGCGGTCCGCGACCACAGGGTATACAGAATGACAATACGCTCAATGTTACGGAAGTGCCTTCATTTTGATAAGTATATATATATATCTATGTGTAGAGTTTACACGTTCTCTATGAATTTATTATAAATATTCTCTATAGAGATTTTAGTGGCAGTCTTAACGGCTGACGGCCTCGGTTAAGTAGGCTTAGGTTAGATCGCTTTTACATTAAATCAGTTTTTTTTTTGTTGAATTTATGCTGACTTTAAATTTTGTTGAGTTCTTAATAGTATTTTTAAATTAATCGTAAGAATCAATGGTTGTTTATCTATGACAATTGTAGTCTGTAGTCTAGTTTAGCTTTATAATCTGTGTCTAGGTTGTAGACTTGTTTGTCGTTGTGATTTTTTTCTCTTCTTTAATTTAAACATTCCATTCGCGAAAGACATTTAAAAGAGTTTTGCCAATTCTCTTGAAGGCTGATAGGAAGTCTGAGTACTTATTTATGTAGGTACTTAATAATTTGATTTGTTTTTTTTGTCAGTACAATGCACTTTTTGCTGTTAGTATACACGTATTTTTTTTCGTGTTATTTTTTAGCTTGTAAGTGTTTTTTTTTTTTGCTGTAGGTTCGTTACTAGCGTAGGCCCGAAAATATCGGTCGTTAAAAAGTCGTTCTTTTTTCAAATATCATCTTTTATCCCGCTCCCTCGCGATTACGGTTGGGTGTCAACTTTTCAAATAACGAACATCCGTTTCCATCTTCTTCCATTCGTCCTCGACCTTGTGATTGTCTCTGGTCCAATGATTCATAGTGTTAACAAATTCACAAAATGGCCGAACCGACACCTAAGTTCATACACCTCACACCACATGTAGAAATATTGGCATATTATATGCAGGGTAAAATGTTATAGTCGATTTTCGAACAAATATGAATATGATAATTAAAAGACAATTATAAATGAAACATCAATTTTTCGTTCTATTTCAAACCTTATAAATGATATTCTACATCGTATTTCATATAAATATTTGTTCCAAGATCGAATTTAAAGTCGGGTGATTTGTAACGGATCTCTATGGACACTTATATAAAGTTAACGTCATTGTCTATGGTTTTGCCTCGTCTCAAATCACAATATACAAGGTGTATGGGGCTTAGTCGCAAGTACGTACATGGTGTAATGGCTAATCTTTGTTCTGTCATTCTAAATATTATATATATAATAATTTAAATTTGTAGATTTAGCAATGCGTTAAATTTCCAGCAATAGTTGTTTTTTTAATACAAACAAGTTGAATTCAATTTAATCACGGTGTTGCCTTATTGAAATTCAATGTAAAGCCATTCCTAACTCATTCCTGTTATATATTTGATAAATGGGTGAATTTTTCTCATTGCTAAAGTTGCAACATTGAAATTTTAGAATTAAAATACAATATTGTGTTAATTATTAATATTAAAAGCGTGTTGTAATATGGTGTATCCGACGGGTTGTGTGCTGGAAACGTGCATGGCTGTCCGGCGGGTGAGTGTTGCACAGATTAATTCGAAATCAATATACATATTTTTTTTGTTACTGGTAACACTTAACGGCGGTGCGAGGGCTCGTTGTGGAATGGACGCTTCGATACTCTGTTCTGCTTGTGTAGGATTTTAATACAGTGTAATTAAATAATATAGAATATCTCTATAAAATTTGTAACAGTAATTGCTTTATCGATGTTTCCATCATTCGATTCTATCATTCTCTTGCATATATGTAGTTCTTTTTTAACACAACATTAACGGGTTCTCGAATATTCTCTCCGGTTTCAACTTCCGTGTTACATTCTAAGGTAAGATTCTTTGAGCATTCGTGTCGAAAATTTAAGACTATAATCACCTGTCTCTCATAGGAACATTTCAAAACGCAACATTTCTATTTGATTTGAATGAAAAAGCATCTCATTTACACTGTCTTATCGAATGTCTACACAATTAGCACGGTGTACAGTGATTGGATTATTTCTTTGGTCTGTTGGCGTTTATCTGATTGAAGAAACAGAAGAAAATAAGTAGGAAAAGGGTTTCAAACCAGCAATCAAATAAATAATAAAAATAAATAAATAAATGTCGCGGTATGTGAAGCTGGTAGAGATGTAACATAACGGGTGCTTCTAATGAGGGATGACGCTACCACGCTGACATGATGACGTCACGACCAATGCCAACGGTACGACTACAGAGAGAGACGGAGAGATGTTGCTCTCTCTGCCCGCTTAATAAGTACTATATCTGTTGTTTCCAGTCTAAATAATATGAAAAAATTTAGCGTAATATATTTTTAATGATAAAGGTTTAAATCATATCGTAAACAATATTAATGATTACTATACCAAGAATCTAATTAATAATTTCTTCATTAATCTCATTAAAAATGTGTCCCATTATAAATTGAGACTGTAATTGTCTATGTTCAAAGCATCTCATGTCCGATTTCCGCCGTCGGTGTTGCTATTAACAATTTTGAATTATACAAAAAATTTAATTTACAAAACGTGGGTGTAGCATGACTCGCTTCTGAGGAACAGGTCTTTGCATGGCTCCAGTTGATCGATATCGTTGTTTCTGTCTATTTCGCTTGAACGGAGTGAGATGAAACGTTTTCCAGAGCACAGCCGCGTGCCCGGTCACAATGTTCATACAGTGGGATTTGTATACGCACACAATGAAAAAAAAAGTGAACTAAGAGATTATTATGTAGCTGCCTCTTTTTTTTTTAATTTTAGAAAGAGACAATATAGTCCCTGTCAATATTGTATGCTCTATTTTCATTCTGCTCGTGTACAAACTCCGCGGTGCATCAGTCTACCTGTATTTTAATATTGACATAACTGTATCTTAATATTGACATGACATATAATAATGTGTAAGACAAAAATAGCTTTTATCCTGGTTCGAAGGTCTCTAAAAGTCTATTAGAACTTTTAAAGGATAACCAACTCCCTTGCCGTTTATTTTCGATTGCATTATTTTAAAAGTGGAACAGCAAAAAAAGCGCTTCCATTGTCTATGAATAGAAATGACAGAAAGAGTTCCCGCTTTTCTTTAACCGACTTCAAAATAGGAAGAGGTTCTCAATTCGACTGTTTTTTTTTTTTTAATTTCGTATCGCTGATATTGGAATGTTCGAGAGTTTTGTCGTAGCGAAATAAACGGCAAAGGATCCTGTTAGTTCATATCCTTGACGATTGTGACTATGTAGGCTTTACAAACATGTCCCGCTTTTTTTTATATCAAAGACAAGAAATGTCGGTCCTATGTTGTTTGATGCGGCGACGCATCCCCCAGTCACACGCACTATACATATCCACACTGCTTCCTTCCGCCTCTTTTCGCTTCTCATAACCTTATTTTGTCATTATATTGGAATTTTCCTTACCCGTGGGATAATACAAGGAATGAGTTCTTGTTCATGTGTGTTTTAAGATATGTGTTATTTATTGATTATATTTAATGATTTTATAGATCAGATTAAAACAAATTTGAAACTAATACATCTGAAAGTTATTAAACATTTTTTTTCGTTATATAAGAGTAGCAGATCTCTATGAAAACATTATGGAGTAATGTTCGTATTCCTATTTTTTTTTAAAGGTTTTTAGGTCATAGTAATCTACTTACTTAACTTAAATAAATAGTCGGTATTTACTTAAAATGGAAATTCAAACACATTTTAATATCTTAAAACACACTGCTATGAATAAGTAGCGCTGAAACAGAATCTATTTGTAGTATGTAGCGTGTTAATGACTGGGGGAGGCGGTGGTTTGGGGGAGGATTATGGGATGTCCACGGTCGTAGATTATAATAATCAACAATTACAGTTCATTTGTTCAACAAACTCGTTTTAAGGCGACAGTGCTGCCGCCAAAGAGAACTAAATAATAATTGAGAAAAACATCTCATTTTCTCTAGTTTTTTTGTGACATGAGATTATTTAAAAAAATTAACAAAATTTACTCCATATTTTTTCATATTTATAATCTGTATAATACTCATTTTCTTGGCCGCTCAAATATAAGAGTCAACTAGTTGATTGCAGCTATTTTTAAACAAGAAAAGCGCGGGAAACATCCCGCTCGTTCCATGTGTAAACAAATTGTCTATTGACCATGGACAATGTAAACTGTTATTGTTTGATTTTTCGAGTTGCGAAATGTTACATTTGGAGATACGTGTCTGTTTCACAGATTAATTATACATAGCATAGGTAATGTTAAAGTTGAACTGAACCTAAGCGCGCACACAAAGTAGTATCTAAGTGATGTTCATCGGTAGCCTCTATCAGCTGAACGTTGAAATTATACAGAATGAATTTTATGATTATTTAGTTGGCTAATCGCTAGTGTACTGCGCAAGTTTACAATAAATCGATAATCTTTCGTTATAGATAATGAATACTGTGAGTTTTTCTCGTATTTTGCGGTGTGGTTGTGCTATCGCCGTGTGCCGGCCGCCTCTCGGCTCTCACCCCGCCTGTGAAGGAGGGCTATCCACTAACGGGCTTGCGTTGTCTACAGTCGTCTCTCTATGTCTTTACTAACAAACACACACACACACATACGTATAAATCACGCGTGAAACTCGGTTACGAGGTTCTTATTGCTCATTTTCGTACGTAACGGCTTCTGTTATGAACGAGTGTGGTATATATTTTCGTGTATAAATATACACAGGCAGCTCGTGTATCTTTTATACATTTATATTTATGTATATATACTTGTTATCGTCTGCTATGTGTTAGGTTTTTTAAACGCTGCAGTTGAACTCCCAGCTTTGGTTTTATGTTATTTTCGAACACGATTTTTCACCAAACGTTTGGACCTACATGAAAAACAATTGCCGGCAGACTGAGATATATTTCTCGAAGTTGGAAAGTAGTAAGTCGAGTCGAGGGCTGCCTGTTTATATGTACGGAGCGTGAATACGTTGACAAGTCGAGTTGACGGTAAACCACTTGATTGCGTCAAACTTGCATTTAAATTAATTACATTCAATTTTAAAAGAAAACATTAAATAGAATTTATAAATAAAGTGCAAACTTGGAAACGATAAGTCGATTTGACAACGTATTCGCGCCTTATTTCGATTATAATGTATGCACTTTTTATACAGGAGCAAGGTAAGTATGGTGAGTTCTGTACGAGGCCAGTTGAGACCCGCGTATGACGTTTGACGATATCACTGAATGAATGTGATTTTATCTATCCTAAGACATTAGCCGGAGAATTGTTGGAATCAGTGTGCCGAGTGCGAGCTCAACAAATATATTCGAATGAAGAAAAGCCAAACGCGGCGAAACGCGAGTGTCAGTTGCTTTGACAATGACGTATGGAACGTCAAATTTTGTATTTCGTA
Organism: Agara epimachia; assembly: GCA_018245295.1. Lineage (NCBI taxonomy): Eukaryota > Metazoa > Arthropoda > Insecta > Lepidoptera > Hesperiidae > Agara > Agara epimachia. The sequence goes on along the minus strand of DWMP01000294.1, from coordinate 2,751 downwards.
CTCGTTGAGTTCGAGAAACAACCAATCACGTGTGAAACGTCACCCACTGACAAGTGCTGTTGACATTCGCACTCGCAAAATTAGTTTCCCATTATTGACACTAGTTGGCGCTGTTTCAATTTCAAACAAATTGTAGTTTATGCTAACGCGATCGTGTAGAGAAGAAAACTCGCACTGGGCACACAGAACTGACAAATAAAGTAAAAACTTAAAAAAAAAATCAATACGGAGGTTAATTTCGCACTTCATTGTTTCCGCGCTTAAATACAGCTTTACTGGTATTCAAAGCCTTTCCAATTCAAATTAGTATAATTGAGTATGCATGATCGTTAAAATAGAAGCATATTTAATGATGCTTTGTGATGGAAACATGTGCAATAATAGATTACACAAAGCGTAGAGGAATTGATTGGTGGTTATTCTATATATCGAGCTAGAACCATAGGCTATGATTATAATGACAAGATTGCAATTAATTTAAGTATAAGGTAAAATATATCTTAAATGCATTTAGACTTATACCGCGCTTAGGATATGCGAGTGCGAGCGTGATTTATTTTTCTGTCTTATTCAACTAAACATTATCTATCTTTGCGTTTCGATTCGAATTTTCCTCACAGAAAATTTTAAAATAGATTTCATAACTTGGAGTTTTAAAGGAATACTCGCTTTGTATTTCTACCGGTTTTCAAAACATAACCACCAAACTATGTAGTCCGTTGTTATGAAATAATTGACATATGTAGTATCAGAACGGATGGATTCGGTCGTATTCGCAGTTCTAAGATGGTTTTACAGTAAAAATTTCTTTAGTGGTTACCTTCAAATTCTCGGGAATTACATAGTTTTTAATCTTAGATATAATTTAATATAAAAAATGATAGGTTTTCGATAAAATTAGAACTGCAATATTTATAAGAGGATGCATGTTTAACGAGGTATACAATTGTAATTTATATTGGTAGGTATTTAATTAAGAATACTGCTAATGATATATTGAAAAGTTATCTTTATTTACGTTTATATGTCAAGAAATAAAATGATAATAATAAAATCAATGATTTATTTGGATATCCTTCCTCATTAGGTTTTCACGTGTAGGTACATATGTACATTCTTAAAATAGATCAAAGTTTTTTTCCATTGTGTGATTTATTAACTTCGGACATACGAAAAGATTTAAAAAAAGCGTTAGATTACACTTATCAGTTTTATATTTCGTAGCGCATATTTCTCGCATTTACGAATTTGCATCGAAATTACCCATTTCTATTAAGAAAATACTATACCCAAGTAAATTGAAGGCTTCTGTCGAGCTTCATCATCAACGACTAAAGGTGGTTATTTTTCCTTCCTATTGGCTTTCCCCTCAAAAGACAGTTAACTCTTCCTCCTGACAACGTGGTCGTAAATTTCAACCTGAGTATATTTTGGCGAAAAAATCCTCTGTTTCGTGGTGTTCTGGCCAGCGTCTTGTTGGGGGTCGGGGCAGATTATCTTGTGATCGTGGCGGTTTTGAAACAGCAGACCTTTATCGGGATCCATAATTGGCTATCAAAGATAAAAATAACCCATTTATAAGCAGTCTCACAGAAATGAAACTTGGACCATGAAAGATTCTAAAATAGTTTACTATGCTATAAAATTAGTTGGAACAAAAAAGATGTCCCTCTGAAAGGAGTTATGACTTGTAAATTAACATTTGATATAAAATGGTATTTTTGTTGAGCTTCCACGTCGCTATTCAACATCAAAAAGAATATCGTTTATAAGAGTGTACCACCTTTGGTTACAATTATACGTCTGACTTTCTTGCATAGAGTTAGGTTTGCTAAGACGATAGTGAAATACACGAAACTTTCAAAAAACTATTTATAAATATGAAAATGAACATATCAGGATTAACGATAAGAAGAACATAGAGGTTACTTTAAATGCAGCTCATGATGCAGCATGTTTATCTCACCGCATAGTATAATACGGAGATTGCTTCAACGAAATGTTCAGAGAAATTCCGTGCAGGTTTTGATAACGGACAACGGTGACATCGAACTATGCTGCTATCTACTGAAATATGATCTAAATTTCATCTCGAAATTCACGGTATAATACTTGGAGTTTTTAAGACATCATTTTAAAGACGATAGTCAGAGAAGCAACGTGGCAGGAATTCGTCTTTGAAATTTAATCTTCGAAATAGGCAACTGTCAAGGAAAACAACGACCTTTCTCAGGTTTAAGTACAATATTATCATTCTTTTCAATTACATTGTAAATTTTATTAAATTTGGTTTGTTTTGATACTCATTCTTTAAATTGAAGAACATCTATAATGAAACCTGAACGCAAATAAAAGTCGTCTTCACACTTTCTGTCTTTTTTCTTAGGGTATCAGGGTGCAAGATAACATTTTTAAAAGACCAAAGACTAAGACAAATAATTTTGTGTTCAGTAATGATGGGTACTCTATAAATTGTTTTGTACGATGTAACAAGAAACACGTGCTCGTTATTGCAAATTACGTAAACATGCCCACAATGCGTTAACCGAAAATTTAAATCACCTTTTCTGATTGGCCAACGAACTTTATAACGAAAAAATATAGCAAAAGAATAGTTTATGAGATTTCCGGATATTCGTAACTTGGGCAGCGATTGTTGCATCAAAATAAAATTTTCCAAGAAAATGCTTTTCATCGAACTTTGTAGTAGGACTCATTTGCATAAAATATTTTGCAAAGTTTTCTTGTTCG
>DWMP01000293.1:0-10097 GCA_018245295.1 Agara epimachia | reverse complement strand
TAATTGAAACTAAATTGAAAAGTATATAGAACGCAATTATTATTATTTATTTAGATATGTGTCTTATTTATAAAACGCCATGCCACGTGAGCCGGAAGGAGGAAAGCTCGGCCGCCGTTGTCCACCACTATTTTAAACAATACAGACACTTCAATTAAACTATTTTGTATTTATAAAATTGATACTCATTGTATTCATATTTTTTCCCTATTAAATACCACATATCATAATTTATAGTAAGTATTAAAAGAACAGATTAATCTATTAGTGTGAAAAAGCAGCATCAGACATTTATCAAGTTTAAGACGAATAAAAGATCTGTCAGCTAATAATACATTTTAAGTACCGGAAAGTAGGTGAGTGGTGAAATACAAAGCTTCCACTTTTTCAATGGTAATGGCTGGAAACTTTAATTTAGGAATTAAGTTAAGCCCACCGGGTGCCCTCTGTAGGATAATTATGTGTATTAAAGCTTTGCCCTCACCTTTAATTCGAGTTGTAGGCTTTAAAAGTGCCTTAAGTGGTTTCACGCAAATAATGTAACGGGCTCTTTAGGTACGGATTAACGAAACCATTGCCGTCATTTCAGTTTGCGTTGAATTTTGAAGAGTTGACTTATTTTAATAAGGAAATTTCTTTTTTTCGTACTATACCAACTGAGTGCCGTCTTGGTGTGGTCGTTAAAAAGGGATCCTAGTAGTTAAATCGGAGGTCGTGTGTTCAATTCCCACCCAGGTCAAACATTTGTGTGCTGAGCACATTTGTTTGTTTTTTTGTAATAAAAATATTTATTTAAATAATATATAGCGTGTTTTTGTGTCTTATCAGTCCGGTTACAATATCACAGTCGTTTAATTGCCTAATCGGATAGCCGTGTATGGAAATATCATCAAAGCAATATTATAACATTTTTCATTATAGGAATTGCGTTACAGGTAGTTGAAGAAAGAGTTGTTTGAAAATATATACTCAAAATTGATAAAACTATTTACTTAATTGTCGCAATCTGTACTTGGCGAAGTCTCCCTACATACTTGAGTAAAACTTTCTTAACACTACGCCTAGTGTATACACGAACCCAAAGGCAACCTACATTTCCCCGTATCGAACGTGTGGCATGTCATAGTTTGAAATCCGTTCCCTCTAGACATCCCTTGTTGGAATCCAATGACCTTCTGGTATTTCGGCATTCCGTCCATGAAGTATTTCAGCATTACAGTTCTCGGTATAAAGCGACGTGAACAATTTGATTCTGCCCATAATTATGGCTGGCTTCGGCAACATTCACTCCTTGTGGTTGATAACTGAACGGAACTCCTTAACGGCAAACAATACGAATCTCTTGATTGAGTTATTAATGTGTATAATATCGAACACATATTCATAATATGTTAAGTCCAACATAAGACGAATTATGAATTGAGACAGTCATGAATTGTGATCGAAGTAGTTCGTGTTTTGAATTAAGAATGCACATAACCAACACGAATATTGTTTTCAAACCGTATGGTTGCATTGTTTTTCGCTTAAAAATAATGACTTCATTTTAAATTGCAATCTCTTTTAATATTAGGCAATATGATTAAACGGAATCTGTCCTTGGTCTAACCTAACCTACCCTAACAATAGGTTTGTGTTTGAATGAAAAATATTTATTGCCTTAATTAATTAATTAATCCACCTTAGAACCAATTGTCTGACTACAATTAATAGTTAATAAACACTCATGGATTAAATAGATATAGGGTCCCTTACACATATTAATAGGTTTAATCGAAATACACGTAATAATATAGTAAAAATACGATTCATTTCTTATTTATTGGTCGTCTTGAACTGTGCCCGTGATAAATAATTCAGATCATCCTATGTAATTAAATGTTTCTTCAACAGATTCCTCTTCTGATCCCGCCGTGAGCGCCGCGAGTCCAGGAAAGCAGCGTCGCGGATTCAGTGGGTAAGTGGTACTTAATGATGTTTGAAAATTAATCCTTCTTTCTCTCTACGTGCCGTCTACATCTACATAGAAAATTATCGTTTAAAACTAACATACGTACCTACGTAAAAAGCACATAAACAATGTCCACTTTAAACAATGGCCTTATCTCATTCTATCTGTGGTAACTGATTCGTTGTCGTTTCCCATTGTTAATATAATATTATCTTTTGAGTGCGTTATCAAATTCTTTCGGCGATACGGATAGTTCAGTCGTTTTGTGGTCTGTTCGCGGCGTACGCGCAGTGGCCATCATGTACGACGAGCGGGCCGTCGACGTCCGAGCTCGTTGCTCCGATTGCTGCTGCAACGTTTTAAGGTTCTCGCAGTTACCCCTTAACGACGCCCACCGCCAACAGATTGATATGCGAAATTAATTCACAATGAAAATGTTTATCGTGATACAATCAAGTATAATGTCTGTAAGTTTCGTGCTCTATACTAATTTGTCGGTTTTCATAAGCTCTAAGTAAATAATTGTAAAACGTTTTGTTGTACAAGTGTAGTACCAATTACTCGCTTACGCGTGCCATTGGCGCATTGTGCTCTATATAACAATTAACCGTCGGTTCTCAGGTACCAATTATTTTCAATGATGCTCCTTCGTGCAACGAGATGCCGAGAATCTTTTGTTTCCCGAGAATTTCATGCCTCCGTGTAGCTTGTGAAACATAACTGCTCCCCCACTATTTGATCCTGTCACTAAACGGTGTTTTAACAAATTTCCATATAAGGTGAAATGTTATATGCATTTCAAATTTGTGGACGTCCCTTTTGAAAGTGAATTCTTCAAATAGCGTACTTTCTATTTATAGTGTCACAAAAATATTTACCTAATTATCAACATTAGTGTGAGTAATAGGTATCCGCTCTTTGTCATTTTTATTTGAGCTTTCTGTTGGTGTTGCTCGAATGATTAACGATCACTGTAATCTACTGTAATTAAGAGCCGAAAATGGGAGACCAATTCTAATTGAGTTTCGCCGCGCACCCCGTACATACCTGGTTTATACATATATCCGCCTTGGTCTCTCCGGAATATTATGCCAATTGACAGTTGTACAGCTAATCCGAACGGTACTGGAGATATCGACGCTAATTGAATTGGATTCGTGCAGTCAACGCGCAGGAGCAACTTGAAAAGCGTCTTAATATTCACGGACCGTATTACCGCCTGTAGTCATTATCGGGGACTAATTTAAATGAATATTGTAGTATGCGAATTGTGACACATGTTATCAATCAAGGTGCAGTGGTATTACACGTCAATGCCATGTTTATCAGTAACTTACGGGTTCATTATCTAATCGATTTCATTCTCATTGCGCTCCCCCTAACTACGTGTAGTTAAATAAGTGTCATGTAATGATAAAACGACGGTTCCTTTAATGGTCCCGTCCGTTTAAGTAACGGGCATTGTACGTTATTTTATCGTCACCGCGCTCGGCTCTGGTGCATCACTCGAAAAGTGAACGGTTGCATTACGGATTTGGCGATCGGCCCGGTGACAAACCGTGCGCGGCCGCTAATTGATGTGCACCCGCGCCGGCGGCCCAGTCGCCCGCCGCCTACGTTACACCGTACTCACGGCGCGTCGGCGAATCTGATTAAGATCGTGCAAATGTTTCGCGTCGCGCAATTCCGAGTAGCCTACATTGTTGCATTACAAATTCGCCGTCCTAATCTCATTGATAAAACGTGTTTCTTCGATAAAAAAGGCAGCCCTCCTCCGGCTCTATCACCGGCTTCCTCGACGACCGAGTGTTGATAACGGTATTTGTGCACCGCGTTTGTTTGCTTGCCAGTTGCTTACGAGTGATCCGTCAAGACGATTGTGTTATTGTGCGTGTTTGTGTGATGTGTCGGTCGACGGGAAACTTGAAATATGTGGAATCAAGTGGTCTATGTAAAGTAAGTCAACGATGAATTAGAGCGATTGGATTATGAGGGTAACGTGCGCATGTATAGCTAACATATTGGCAGTTATATTAGCGGCCAAATTGGCATTTCGTATGGCACTTTGTCTGTTCGTCAAATCACATAATAGATAAATGTGTATATTGTTGTGTTAATTAACTATTGAATAAGTATTCGTATCCGGTGCGACAGTGCTGTATTTATGTACAAAGTCATTGTTTATTATCAGCTCTAAACAATACACACACTCCATACACTATATGTAACACTTAACTTTGCTTTCGACTTGACGCTTCGCGTAAGAGTTTTACTATATTACGTTTATAACAAACTCGTTAGCCGCTTTTAAGAATAGTACAACATGTAACATAATGGCATTGCGCGTATACATAATGAGTATTAAGAATACAATAGAGCAGAAAATACTTCGGCATGGTAGTATTCATTAAAAGTTCAAAAACTTTTCACACACTTCTCGGACCGGATCAGTGCCAACATCGTTAAAACTTACATCATTGGGTAACATTCAAAAGATCCCAGCGCCTCATGGCAACCGCGAGAACTTTGATTTCAACTCAACATTGATATCACTTGAACTAGACGATCGTCGTGTGCAAGTAATATTGTAGTGAATCGATACGGTACATGGAACAGACACAGTCCGGGTGATCGTTTTGGTTGTTTGTATCAAAGATAATTGTCATAGGTCGGAGTGGCGGGTTGACGAGCGACGTACGGACAGGCGTATTTTCGTTATCGGGCCGACTGCAATGCGGTCGCGGGTCCTTGGGCCGTGGATCGCCTGTTTGCCTTCGGTGTGATAAAACTATGTTAATTATACATGTTATTGACGTCAAGGAAGGCTACATTTTTTTTTGTTATCATAGCCTCATGCCATGTCCCTAACGGGGCAGACAGAGGGCATCCGACGTGCTCCTTCTGCACGCGTCAATCGCCAAGGATGAACTCTCGTAATATTTATTTGTTTTCGATTTCGATTCGATTTATTATTGCTTTTACACATCGATTAAAGAATATTTACTTCCGTTCTCTACAGTGCATTTTTATTGATTCGAAATTTATTGCCGTCAGGCACCTATTCGGATACGCGATGAGTATTCAAATTTATCTGAATTCATACAACAATTACATTACATTGTGGAATAATAGATGTTCTATATACGGCCACGTTAGAGCTATCCGCGTGCAACGAGGGCGCAAGACGTTGCTACACCAATTTGTACTTAGATATAATCATTCGTAACGATAACGGGAATCAATAACTGCCAGCGTTAGTTTGGACGACAAGCCCCTCGACGAATTTGCGAAACAAACAGACGCGCCTCGTTATGGCACCCAGAATCGTGTTGGCTCTCGTGTCGCTAAAAGATAATTATGCGTGTAACCTTCGCGTGCAGCAGTTCAAGTGAACTTTCTTTGTTGCTATGGCACACGTTACGTACGATTCACCTATTTCTTTGTTTATACACTCATGTATAACTACCCTTTGTGATATGGAATAGTTATGATTATCGAATTTGAATATGTTCAGAATATACAACTCAGATATTTTTTCCAAAAATAATGATCACGTATTAGGTATGCAATAGATGTATAACCTATATATTCTAGATATTCTACTGTTATAGGAGTGCTATGGTCAGCTGTTGTAGTTACAGGCAGACAAAGTTTTTATGTACTACACATACATACGTACATGCATGTATACTTACAAACGTCTAGCGTTCGCGTTACCTTATCTTGGTTCGACCTCCAAAACTAGTTTTAATAAAACTTCAATTATACGTTTTACTGTGTACATTTTATCAACTTTATCAGCACACTTCAAATGCTTCAACCGCTAAAGTAAAAATTGACGACCACGCCCTTTGCCTTTTCCGGCATCTGTGGTGTCTATCGTTCTATCTAATAACTCCGATAAAATATGTGTAATCAATAAAATATTATTCGACAATATTGTTATTGATGCATCATCGTACATGGACGGATATTAAATAAATAAAGAGTAAAAAATTACGCAACAACTTCCGTAACTCTAAATAACATAGCGCAAAGTTATCAGACTTATCCTAATATTCCCGACGAACTTTACCTTAAATTAGATAAAAGGTTATGTTCTGACTTCTTACTCCGAGCTCAGAGACTGAACAAATAACTTTGCTGATGATAACGTAGATGAAAAATACAATGAAGTATAAGCTTACGTTAAACCCAATAAAGTACGTAAGAAGGTAGACAAAGTAAATAACTAGTTATTGTTACTAACATATCTACGAGTACAACTACGCTCACATGGCCGATTTTTATGTACAGTTTTATTAATTTGTAATGGTTGAAAGTGCCTGTATACAACAGGAAATTGGAAAAACGGTAACACGAACAATATCAGAAAACGCTTGCCCTGTTCGTACACTGGGGAATAGTTTGACACGTGTTTGTGGCAGGCGGCGAATGTTTTAAGTATCAATTGCTTGTTCCTAGGACTTTAACTGAATGCAGGCCAGCAGGTATTTATTTAAGTTGTAATTTAGTTCCGTCGGGTGCATTCCTCGCACTGCTTTTAGTTTTTTGTTCCTCTCATTTTTTCAACAGAACCAATACAGTTCCAATATACATAGGCATTGTTCGCGCATTTCACGTGCACAGTGTTCAAAATTTATACTTAGTATTATTAATGTTTATCTGATTAAATTTAATAGTTTGGCCATTCGACATCTGGGTATCCGCAGATACGAATGTTATTTGTATAAACTGGTTGTGTATATTTATAAATAGATCGCGTAGTTTACACCGTACAGTTCGATGTTTTGCTTTTGTTAAGTCTATAGAATGGTTCTATTCGTTATTGGAGCCACATGAAATTTCATCGACATGGTTTTCATGAACTAACTGTTAAGCGTTGCTCGCAGATAAGAAATTCCATAATAACTACCGCGATTTACTTTTGTTCTACATGTTAGAGGACTATGTTAACATTGACTTCAGCTGCATCTTCGTATATGTTCCCACCGCTGGGCGTAAATCTTTCTACAGCTGTGTGACGCCCTAAGCATACTCAACTGGACTGGTCTCATAGATCATCATGATTATGAAGAAGTACCTATATGTATAATAATTACATCCTTCAATTTTTCATATCCATACATAAGTAGTTGTACTATACACTGCGAGAATGTCGAATACTCGGCGGTCATAGTTGAAATCGAAATGCGAGCCAAGTATTTATGTAACAATATGCAGTTAAGATGCTCGCGTCTATTATTACATTCAAGAAGACGTAGCACACTTAATTGTGGGCTATCTGACAATGAGCTTGACTTTTGTAGCTTGTTTCTATATATCGTCGGTATAATCAATCGACTTCACGCGGTCAAGTTGCATTGACCGCGCATCGTGTGCACTTACTCATATACGAATTGAGAGATACGTAATATAATCAGCTGCCGAGACTCGCCGTGTATCCGTCGAGTGCTTGCGCGATAAACGTAAATGTGGCGAAGAACGCCGAACTTATCCTAGACGTGCGGTTTGCGGATCCAATTACATTCGTGTAACTGTAGTCACTGTGTGCCACTCGCGGTCGGCGAGATCCGTCCAGGGAATGCCCGAGTATGCTTAAAATTATATTTATAGCAATACTTCGTTGTGTTACGATAAACGATCGTACACTCGAATCGTACGAAACGCGATGTGTAGGTATTCGTTGTGTAACACGTTGCGCAAGTAGATATTGTACTCTTTTTATATACCCCGTAAGAAGCTTCAAAGTCGTTATGTTAATAAGGAATCATGGTCATACGGGATATTTCACTTTTCTTGTTGCACTGTGCTGAATCTGGCAACGTCGCAGTGGCGCTTCGTCACAGAACACCTTTAGTGCGGTTCGTTCGTTGGTACTTTGCACCAAACCACGAGATGCTTTTTTTTACAAGTAATTAAATACAAAGTATGAATATTGTGGGAAAGTTTTAAAAGTATGAATGTCGCACCTGTTTCCTACACTAACTCCTATAACTAGCTCCTTCACAAACGATTGGGAATCTATTACGTCTAGGTTTCACACTTTCTTATAAAGAACTAAAAGTTTATGAATTGTCACAACAGGCTACATATTCTACCATTCTTCTGCGTGCAATATATTAGGTAATATATTTAACAATTTAGATGCAATGAAACCGTAAGGCACGCTGTTCCAATGCCGCTTCGAGCTGCGTCCATGTCTCTCGATTCCCTGTGGAATAATTCCAGACGGATCGGTTTTTCGTTTTGTAGCTGAATTTATTACGGTGCAAGCAACATCGACGTACACTATGTAACAGTACACACCGTTAACGTTAAAAAGAGTAAAAAGTTCAAAAGCGCTGACTTGTGTTTTTCGTTTCGTAACGCATATGTACAAGGCGCGTAGACATTATAACAAAGTCGATATGTAGTCTGGGTCGGTATATGCGATGAGGAGTTAATTATTCGCTGCTACTGAGAGTACAGTATAATGACACAGAATACAAAAAGCTGATAATCCGCTAATACATAATAAAAACTGGGTTTGGTGTTCTTACTTTTTTGATCTGTCCTGTTCTTTGTTATTTCTGTGTCATTTACGATACGGTCAAAACTTTGCCATTGCACCGGACAGTCTCCTTACCTAAAAATCACTGCCCTGCGTTAGTTAAAAAGCATTTCAGATATAAAAGCTAAGAAGGTTTCATAATCTTCTTAACGTCCCAATAAGAGACAGCTCGTTCCATTTCGATGGTTTTACTTTACTACACCAATTTCCGCTGTCCCAAATGTATGAAGGACATGTTTTTAAAGCTTTTTATGTTTAAATTCAAACGTTCACTTGAGTCTTCTATTCATCTCCACCGGAATACTCTTGTGGTCCCTGCTTCATTGTATTATGAAAAAAAAACATGGCCTGATTGATTTTGTTATCAATAGAATGCATAGGTTCATCTTTTTGCAAAAATAGTAAATAAAACGTGAGAAATGATATCGGTTGCAGGCTGTGGGTTGGAAACTTGCCAACGTTGGTGTCCCCCTGACATATGGGAAATTTGGACTATTCAAATTGAGCGTGAATAGGCTTTTCTGAGCCTAGGTCGTCGTTATTGCCGTTTTATGAAGATATGAATATGAATGTTGGATAAAGAGTTGCGAATTTAACATTAAACTGTCAAGCGTACCTGAAAGTGGGCAGCTAGTGCAAAACGAAAAGGCGGGCGAGCGAAGTGGCTCAATCGAATTACACTGAGCAGTGGAACATGGCGGGTTAATTTGATTGAACCGGCGCTGCGGCGGTCAGATGGCAATTGGAGCCATATGTCAGTTCGAGCTGTCGCATAAACAACGTATAGGAGCCGTGATAGCTTAGCGGTTTGGATTGCAGTCTCACATTTGGTGGATCTAGATTCAAATTCCATCTCCCGCGTATGACTTTTCAGTTAGGTGCATTTTGTAAAATATAACGGTGAAGGAAAACATCGCGAGGAAAGCTCCGTACGTTAGTTATCTGTAATGTTCTTGAAGGTGTGTGAAATCCGCCTCATCACACTTGGTCCTTGTGAAGGGGCTGCCGTATTCAACAACGCAATGATGAAAGGGGTGATAATGAAGTGATTTGAGATTAAGCCATCGAGTCGCTTCTGAATGCATGATGAATGATGAATAACATCGAATTAATTTCATAATTCTAATTTCATAATTAATTTTTCTTATCTCTAACGGAGAGGTCGCGAACAGTATACATATATTTATTTGCCCCTGGCTTCAAAACATATTATTTTTATTTAGTTAATTGTTTATTTCTGCGTAGGGATTGATAGAATTATACACTTCGAAAATATGAGATTGGTATTTTTAATTGAAAATTCATTGATTTACAATACAATACAAATATACTTTTATTGTACACCATAAAATACAGAAATAGAAAGACGTACACGAAAGATTTATTACTCAAAGAAGACGAGTATGTTCATCTCTAGCTGTTATTAAATAGCACACAAAGGTATTGTTAAGCTAATTAACGTAAAATGAAACGGCCATCTATAAAGTAATTGTGTATCGAAAATTTAAAAAAAGAAACGAATGTCCGTATGCGGCGCGATTCCCAAAACGTTTGAGTTAATTGGTTAATTTATTTGCTTCGACACAAGACACC
>DWMP01000292.1:0-10099 GCA_018245295.1 Agara epimachia | reverse complement strand
CTGGTTTTACACCCGGCTCACACATACCTGCCCTGTTTGGATATACATGTAGGATTAATCAAAAATACATATTTACCTCATGTAATATTTGTAAATGTTATTAAAAAACTTATTTTCCATTAAGGTTCATTATATTTTATTTTCCCGCCAAATATTTGTGCGACATGTATCTATTTGCTTACACCATACGCAAGATTACTACTTAATCTAATAAATAAGCTTAACAAGTGAATTTAAAGGTTCCACATCATTCTCCACCGGCCCACTCTCCTCGTATAGTAACTGTACTATAGTTAATAGTGTTTCAACTCTTCAATATTAACTCGCATCAGATGCCTTTTCAAACTTGCAGCAATGACTGCAGTCGATACTGTGGTGATGGGTAAAGGTACGATTGTTGTTAGAACTTTCCAACCTTAAAATTTTCAGTAAACAATACTAACCAAGGAATAACAATGAAACAAAGTACAAGAAATTATATACAAATCGAAATAATTTATTCTAATAAAAACAGAATAATATGAAAGTGAGAATTAACTTAAGACGTGGGGGCTTAGAGTAGGTTACGGCTAACTAGCAACGAACGGTTCACGATCCTACGATGATGTTGTTGATGGGGATGTGTATGAGCTTCACGAAGAACCCGATGAAGCCCATGATGCAGAAGCCGATGGCCGTTGCGATCGCGATCTTTTGAAATTCTGGAAATTAATACATTGGAATTGTTAATAGCTTTTTAATAACACTACTTAGCAAATCCACCAAGATAGCCAGTACCAAGTTGAAACCGGCTTACGTACAGCTTACAATATGCTTGTCATGGTTTAGTGGTATAATATAATATTGAAGGCTAGATTCCCCATCTGTGAAACATACCCATATGAAACATACTTGTGTTCACTACTTATATTCTTTTTTAATAATGCGTACATGTCTATTTATTTTAATTTAACTGAGAGCATACTGTAACTTTATATGGACAGTCCAAACTAAACTTTGTTATGGTCTTTTTATGCCACCAAATATTTTAACAATATTTTCGAAGGTTTCTTCAATGCGGGTAAATAGCTTTTTGCAGCCATGTTTAGGTTTGCATACTCGAGATGCATCTATGCAGTCTATCAGACAAGATTACTACTAACTATTAGCTTATCAGCATCATAGCATTATACTATTGAAAATCGTACTTAACCTGCATACTTATTCATTACTTTTAGAACATAAAAAGTTGTAAATAGAAGTAAAAAAAAGATATTTATTTTCTAATGTGTACAGAGTAGCAAATATGCCCTATCAAGATTATAATGGGGCTACTGTTTAGTTTAATCAGTTTTCAATGTTCATAACACTATTCGTTACCATGAACAAAAATGGGATTGTTAGTTTGTTCCTATTAACTTATGTCAATATTCTTTTGCATTCTCTTTCATATTTAAAATGAAGTTAATGTTGACCAGCTGTATAGAACTAATCAAATTGAATGATTGACAAAAGCAAAATAATAGTTGCATACCTGTTCATGTTGTAATTACTTTCAAATTTAATTTGGTACTCGCCATCAGTAACTATATAAATCTGGGGCACAGTTTACACATGTCGTTTTGAATGTTCGTAGGTTTATGGAAAGATATAGATTTTAATCATTTTCTTAGTGTACATACCTTTTCTGTCTGGCTTTGTGCATCTTCTAACTAATCTGATAGAGTTCTTAGCAAACTGCTTGCCAGGTTCTACGAACTTTGCGATTTGGTCCATTTTCTGTAAAAAGGACATACATATTTCATTTAAAATAGAAGGTTAAACATGAAGTGAACTTGTTTAAAGCGCTATCTAATGAGTTACTTACATATTTTCTCAGTAATTATGCAAAATTGCGAAGAATAACTAGATTTCGTTTCACTAAAACTGTATTACAATGTTCGTATACGTACAAGCGAGAGGAATTACTTTATTTGACATACCAAAACTACAGACGTCAGCCACGTCTTGACGATTCACGTCACGTCACCATTTTTGTGTTTGGAAACGCGAAATATAATTGTACCAAAAAAAAAGATCATCAAAGGTAAAGATTATTGACTGCAAAATTTTAAAAAGTTGCAGGGGTAATTATTAATTAATCTGAAACAGTTGATCGCCTACAGCTAGATTGAAGATAACGTACAATTATTGTGGCTGAAACATTGTAATAGCAAAGTACTTTTTACGAATTGTTGAAATGTCACCAGTCATCTGTCAAAATTTTGTTACCTTTGTCAATGTCATTTTATTTGATTTAATTATAGGTACAAGTTTGACGAGTTGTATATTTATTTAGTCAAAAATACTAATATCCAATATTATTTTAGAATACTTACAGCTAAAATGAAATTATTTTAGTTCAATGCTTGGCTTCTGAAGAGGAAAAGTACAATTTGGTTATATACACTCTGGTTTAGATCGCCTAAAATATGTATGCGGTGGAGAAAAAGTTTGAAATTGAAATGAAGTTGAAGAAGGTAGAAAATTATATACTTAATACGACTAATCTTTTTCTTGGCAATGGCTTCATTTTTACTTTTCTCAAATTTATTAGTGTTTCTGTCTATCACATACTTATTCAAATTTTTATTTTTATTGGCTAAGGGGCGTATATCATATTTCTAATCTGCTAAAACTAAGCATAACATATAAATTTCTTGTGAAGTATAAGAAAGATAATTAGAAATTTGTGGCACTCGTTGTCCATAAATTTATAATGACTGATACAGCTTTATTATGTTTGAAAATGATTGAAAATAATCATGTCCAAATCATAAATGTTAAATTGTGTCTATGTCTTGATGCTATATTATTTTAACAACTTTGTGTAAATTGTAATATTACATTAATTAGGAGTTCATACATATGTAGAAATAAGGTACCCCAAAGAATCTGTTTGAACATTGCTTTATAAAAATTCCAAAATGACTAGGTACCTGTAAAAAAGCAGACTAATGAAGCTTCTGCATTAACATTAACCTTACTTTGCTAACAGAAGTCACTATACAAATAAAACTGTATTGTGCCATTCATAGATCCACAGAGCTGTAAACATTATGTATTTTATAAATTGCCTAGTGATCATACTATAAGTTGTGTAGATTTACATCAGATGACTGTGTTTGTGTTTTCCCAAGATATTGCTATCATTATCTTAAATTGTTTACACAATTTTGTAGGAGATGTCAAACATACAAGAGTTAAAAGCTGCTGCGAACCGGAGTTCTGCTCTGGCTGGTGATGTGTGCAATGTCTTAGGGGCCTGCGAGCAGCGACTGCAGCAACTGGAGAGTGCAGTGCTGCCCCTGTACGGGGACACTGCCCGTTTGCAGCAGATACACCAAAGTGAGTTATAGTGGTATTGTTTCTATTGTGACACATAGTGCTGTAAACGAGGTCAAAATGAAATTGTGTCATTGAGCATATGGTACCACTACGAAGGTCAAATGGGTTTCATTATCGTTCATTCGTTATTGCCTTTATAATGTGGTAGACCGGGACAAAAAATACCTAGTACTTTTTCTTAAAAAGAATTAAAATTTATCGGTGTCCAGTAATGTTAAATATAGCAATCTTTGATCGAATGGTAAACGAATTTGTAAGCTATTGAAATCAATAGAATACCAATTCGATTTAACGTAATAAGGAATTCTTTTCCTATTTTGTTCCAGATATGGAAAGAACAGTGAAAGCTCTGGACCATGTAATAAACTATTATATGGTATCCCGGGAATTAGCAGAGCTCATCCAAGCTGGTCCCCACACGGCAACTACGGAGTCTTTGAATGTTTATCTTGAGGTAATATTTTATTTCGTTGCTTTCATTTGAATGAGGTGGTGGTTATTTAATATTAATTTGATATATCAAGTAAACATAATTTTTATCCATTGTGTTTTAAACGATCCAACATTGTCTTTTTGGGTCATATAACCATATCAAAGAGGTGTTATTGTCTACTTACTGAAACACCTATGTTAATTACAATACCTTTTAATGTTACGTTCACAGGCTTTGGACAAATTAGCGGAAGCACAAAACTATTTCAACAAGAACAATCCACAAAGCGTTGAATTAGAAAATATTGTAAGTATTATTTATAAATACAAAACCAGTATTGACACAATATTCAACTGATTTTTGTGGATTTACTTCACACTTATATAAAGCATCAGCTTTGAAAACAAAGACAATGTCGTAAATGCTGTAATATATATTTAAGAACCAGTTGTACAACACGGGAGTGCTGAAGCTCGAAAATGCCTTCGAAGAACTACTGAGTCGCAACACAAGACCGGTCTCTCCCACCGCACTTATGGACATGATTGCACTAGAAGAAGGTAAAGATACAGACATAAACGTTTTGATGTGAATTTAATCAGTTCAAAAGAGTAAGAGTTAAAACCGTCGAGGTAGATTTGAATTTGTATGTTCAACTTTAACTATTTATAGGTACACATGGAAAATTAAAGCAGTTTTTTTTCTCTGTACGATGGGATACGGTTCTATAGATTAAAGTGTCCAGAAGTAGGGAGCGCTAAATGTTAAAGATCCTCAAGCGCGAGAGAAAGGCACACCACCGTCGGTCAGGCAAGGTCCCAGTACCTATATCTCTTTTCCATCGATTTAAAGCTATTGCGCATGCGTCGATAGATTATATTGTTACTTGAATAACCTTATACTGTTTCTTAAGGCAAGAAAACGAGACAAAACGAAACTCAGTTCTGAAGATAGGGTTGAACAATACCCGAAATGCATAAGTTTGAGAAATTAGAGGCAGAAGATACCCTGGACGAGACTTCTGCTTTCGGTGTCGAAAAACACAACATTCCACGGTGCCTTGCGAGAAACACCGGGTTTCGTGGTCACTAAAACATTGACTCTCTTCTGCGCTATTGGACGATTCCATACGGAACACCCCTGTGTCCTCCAATGCAGCACCTTGGGTTCTCTCCTTAGACGAGAGCATCTCGATCTGTATGATAAATACAGGGCGAGAGCGTTTACGACGGCACGCTAGAAAGGCTAGAACGACATACCGTGGTCTCGGTGGTCTGAACGGCCGTGTCACTTAACTTAGAATGTTTCAATGTTTAACTATGTAACTATTAATACCTATATAATAATCAAGCAATGACACCACAATTATTGGCTGCTGCCTCTTTAATAATTAAATTACAATTTAGTATATTTATATTGAGGCTATTTTTTGTGGCACTTTTAATTTTAACCCTATAGCAGTGATCAGCAATCTCACGAAGTCAGCACGAAGCGATCTCTTGACTGCCCGACAGAAGCTATCACGTTCAAGCTTCAATAAATATGTTTCTGACCGTTAACTAAATAGTGACCATAACGAACAACACAAAACACAAATTGGTACTCATATTCATCACATAATAGTACGCATTTCCCATTGTACATTGTCTTGTATTCATACCAAAATTGTATAGGAAAGGCACTGTTAGTACTGCGTAGGATTAAAAAGAAAAATTTAGCAAATCGGTAAAGTCGCTCTCAAATGATATCCTTGCCAAGGAACAACATTTATTTATTAGATTTATTTTTAGCATAGACAAAAACTGCAGATGTGAATACCTTCGCACAGGTCGTCGGCCAAATATTTGATTCACTAACGGTCATCATAAACAGGTTTTCAATCGATATGGTTATTATCAGATGAAATTTAGACCATTAAAGCAACGGAATATGCAATAATCTTGTAGTTCTCTGAAAGATTGGTATCACAGGTTGCATAGACGTCGAAGTTTAAAAGTACGATCTTTATCATCATACGCACCATTGTACATTTTACATTGTTACAACAAACAAAGTGACATTTTGTGTCAACACTTTTAGTGTTCCTTTGCTGGATAAGGTTTTCGTCTTATAATGACATACCTATGATACATATGCATGGCAACGCATGAACTGATGATGAGAATCGTACCTACTACTTCTAATTATAATATTAATAGTTATTACAGTTATGTAATATTGTCAGCATTTCCAATGCCTCCTACAAAACTGCGTACGTATTAGCCGAGAGCATAGAAACTGTCGTACAACTGACAACGTAATTAAACCGCACTGATAAAATATTTTACAAGGAATACCGGATTCAGTATATTATTACATACGTAGATATGTTGTATACAGTTAAATGATAGCAGTGAAATGATTTCAAGCAGTTAAATAATATATTACGGCATAATTATCCAATGAAGATTGAAAATTATTAATTGTAAAACTGTTAAACATTTATGTGTTGATCCATAGTTAGGTTAAATTAAATACATATATGTAACATTAAAAGAGTGTTAAGCGACTACTTACATTATTCTACTTTTAATCTCATTTAGTTTCACATTTCTATAAAGATTCTCACCAACATCCTGTAGTTTCTTGTTCTAACGAAATTATTCATTATTCCAAGATTTTTCAAGATTGTAAGTCAAAGTAAGAAAACAAAGGTGAAAATTATTTAATGGCCAAGTAGCGAACAATAAACGTAATGGTTTACTGTATCGTATACCATTATGTTCAAGAAGTTTTTCCAATTAGATGTTATTAATATTAAGGGTAAGTAAATTTATAAATCAAACGTTACGCAACTTATCGTTTGAACAGTAGAGTTTGCTAAGGATCAAAGAATATATGGATCGGTTGCCACTAAATTATATTACATGCCCTTCAGCGACTTCATTTCGCGTAAAAGTTGAGCCTAAGGCAATAAGGGATTTATATTATTTATAATATCAGTTATAGATAGGTTCATTCGAGATCACTAATTTTGTTGAATATTATTATATTATTTTAATCCACATATTTGTGTTACATTGTTTTATATAACTATATTTAGTCACTTACTTACACATTATCTACCAGCAGCACGTCATATACCTGAATGTTCCTGATATTTATGGTTTTCCAGGACTCGTAGTCATACACAAGCCTAATAGGTATATGATAAAGAAAAATGCATCAATTACAAACATTTTTTTTCTGAAGGTGATGGTGAAGGTGGAATAATTTCCGTTCATATTGGCGATTATGTTCAAAATAAAATTGAAATCAACAATGTTATGTCAGCGAGATGTTAGATCAGGCGTAACTCACAAAAAGTTGCAAACTTGCTTCTTTGTCATATACCATGCCTACTGACTTCTTTGTCATATACCTTAATTAGTCATGATTAAGGTAAGTCAAACTTAAAAAAAGAATTAACAATGGCTGGTAATTCATATAATAGTGATGAACCTTTGCTATTGTACATTCTACAAGCTTTAGCGGCATGAACTCAGCTAAAATCGATAGCACCCCACTCAACCAGGTCTAGCTCGAAACTAGGTCAGGTCAATCCGTAGGTATATGCCGTTAAGACGTGTAGTTGATATGTCAAAGGGGAAGTTTCATGCTTTTCACATTTCTCGTGTCTCATGCAGGGGAACTACAGTCACAAAGGTTCTGAAATTATATTTCAAACAATACCAACTGAACCATCACAATTTATATAAATAAAATAATTCGTTACTTGAGTCTCTGAAATAGACCAACAATATGTATTGTTTCCAATTTCCGCAGCTTCATTCTTCGATAACATGAAGTTTTCTAGTTACTGTCCCAGGATTTCCGCTTTCCTCGATTTCATGGAACCAGCTCAACTGAAGCATTTTGCGCTGAAACTTTTATCCGGCTTTGCTATACTTGTACACTTAATAAAAGAACTTACACATAAGTACTTGTTCATGTAATAAAAGATATCCGTCATAAAAGTAATTTTGTTTAATCGCTACTAGTTTATGTAATAAGAGATATCCGTCATAAAAGTAATTTTGTATAATCGCGTATATTATGATTACTTATCCCAGCTGTACTGCATATAAATACACTGGAACTATATTATTATATAATGCTATAAAATGTACAGAATAAACTTGTTATTTCCGAAATTGCCATCTCTTTGTCCCCTCGTCAACGTTCTAGCTAATACATACTATCATCTAATTTGAAGTATAGAATATCAATAACTTTTGAATAACTTAATCGACGGTAGAAAGCTATCTACATTAATGTGAAAATGTATAAGTAAAATGCAATACATAATTAAATATTCTAAAATAATTGAAATGGTCGACTCCTATATATTATATACTCAATATAAGTACACAAGTATATGTTCTGAATATCGTTGACTACAATAACCGGTAGACACTGTTACATAATCAAACAGTAATGTTCTTTGTGTACCTACAACCATTCATAGTATTCAAGCATACCATAGATAACTGTACAGCGTGACCTAAACACACATAGACGCCGTGCTCTGAGCAGATGACAGAGATGCCAATGTGTGCTTTCATCAGATTAATTATTACGAACTTGCCGCATCTAATGCTCAAAGGCCGGCTGAAACCTCATCACTGCGTCATGCTGCTCGTTCAATCAATATTGGATATGGCTCACTGTTCCAATATTCATGCCCGTTAAATTATTAATATAAGTACTTTTAATTAGATCTACGTTAGGTTACCTCCAGCAATAAAAAAATTCTATAGGTATGTGCAGTTTGAATTGCACAAGAAATTACTTTAGGTGTCTACCTAGACACCTAGAGCTTATACTTGGTAATGTGGCAACTGTATTGTGTTTTTTCTAAAAAAATATTTAATCGAAACACGGCACAGATCCTTTGTTTATCACGTATAAGATTCAATGCATCATATGGTCATTTAAATTTAGGGGTCTGGTATACCAATATTTACAATTAAATTAGAAAACGTGAAACATTAGTCTATATTTATTATTGTGATGTGAAATTAAATTGAAAGCATTTTTAACCCCGAATTTGACCGAAAGTATCTGCGCGACGAGGTCTATAATGATGATGGGCTAAATAGCATGAAATAGACTTGTTCAGTTATACCCGTTCTTAACTATCTTGCGACTACTGGCTGTTGCGCTCACAAGTGCAATTCTTGCCAGCAATCTCGGCCAGGACTAAAACATTTGAAAAGCTAAATGAGAATACCAAAAGTCCAATTTTATTTAACAGCTACGTAACCTGGCATCTACACTTGAAAAAGTTTTAATTTCGACAAAATTGTTAAACACGATGTATTTATTTACATACGAACTCATAGTTTAGCCCCAACGTACTTTTTTTATTTAAATTAACCTAGCAAACAGGCACGCGGGCCACCAGATGGTAAGTGGTCAGCGTCGTCTATGGACACAAATATGTAAGTATGTTAACTATAGTTCCAATTTTAAATAGTGATCGTATTAGTTCTTTAAGTTACATATAGCCTAAAGTGACCAGTTAACCGTAGATGATGATTATCGCCAATGACAACTTAGATAACATAAAAAACTCCCATATACCTAATTATATTTTGCTTTACGAAATTACCTTCAAGTTACGTAAATGTAACTTGGTGCTTACTTTTACCGTGGAGACAAGTATGCAAATTATGTTCTACTTTGTTACATTATTTACTTAACTGCTAGTTAACATACAGCAGAGAAGTCTAACATTATTCCGGTCTCGCATTTACTCAGCGCATCTGCAAAGTACAAGTAGGTACATGTGCATAACTAAGTTATACATATATGTCTCTCGGTTCATTAAGCCCCCCTTTCAATTACGGTTGCCGTATAGGTATATCGGTCACGTATATTCAATAGACTAATGGGACGAAGGGTATTGTAGTACCGTCTTAATTAATTTCACCATAAATCAAAAGCATAGGCAGGTAGGTAGGTACGCAGAACTAACCAGGAGCTTGTCTTGCTAGTGCTTGCTATTATTATTATTATTATGACAATTCAAATATCGGAGTACCAGCATGGAGTTATTGAATGGAGCATTTTCAATTAAAAGCGAACGAATAAGATCTCCATGACAAACACTCCTCGTATTTTGCTTTCACATAGTACAGGAGAAACGAAAATATCCTGTATGTGATAACAAACATCTCTTTGTTCTTCATTGTCTTTTCTACTTTTGTACCATTTTGTAATTACATAAATGCAAAAAGGTCTGTTCATCTTTGAAGATTTTCATCCCTCTAATATGAA
>DWMP01000291.1:0-10117 GCA_018245295.1 Agara epimachia | reverse complement strand
CGGGAAGCATCATCGGCATCACCCTCCAGCGGTGGCACGTCTCCAGCGCTCGCCTCCTCAACCTGAATAGGCTCCTCCTCGTCAATGCCAAGACCAAGCTTGATCATACGGTAGATACGGGAAGCGTGGACTTGTGGCTCGTCAAGAGTGAAGCCAGACGACAGAAGGGCAGTCTCGTACAGCAGGATGACCAGATCCTTGACAGCCTTGTCATTCTTGTCCGCCTCGGCCTTCTGCCTCAGAGTCTCCACAATGGAATGGTCAGGATTGATCTCGAGATGCTTCTTGGCAGCCATGTAGCCCATGGTTGATGTGTCACGGAGAGCCTGAGCCTTCATGATACGCTCCATGTTGGCCGACCAGCCGTACTGGGCAGTGACGATGCAGCAAGGAGATTCGACAAGCCTGTTGGATACAACAACCTTTTCAACTTTGTTGTCAAGGATGTTCTTCATGACTTTGCAGAGGTTTTCAAATTTAACTTTGTCTTCCTCGCGCTTCTTCTTTTCTTCCTCATCCTCAGGAAGCTCCAGACCCTCCTTGGTGACAGAGACAAGAGACTTGCCATCATATTCCCTCATTTGCTGGACTACATACTCATCAATGGGCTCCGTCATGTAGACAACTTCATAGCCACGCTTCTTGACCCTCTCAACAAACGATGAGTTTGCAACCTGATCTCTGTTCTCACCGGTGATGTAGTAAATGTGTTTCTGGTTCTCCTTCATTCTCGACACATACTCTTTGAGTGAGCATGCCTCGTCACCAGATGCCGATGTGTGGTAGCGGAGTAAGTCGGCCAATTTAGATCTGTTCTGAGAGTCCTCATGGATACCCAGCTTCAGGTTCTTACTGAACTGTTCATAGAACTTCTTGTAGTTCTCCTTGTCTTCAGCCAGCTCCTCAAAGAGCTCCAGGCATTTCTTAACCAGATTCTTCCTGATGACCTTGAGAATCTTGTTCTGTTGGAGCATCTCACGAGAGATGTTCAGAGGAAGGTCCTCACTGTCTACTACACCTTTGATGAAGTTGAGGTACTCGGGTATGAGGTCCTCACAGTTGTCCATGATGAAGACCCTGCGAACGTACAGCTTGATATTGTTCTTCCTCTTCTTGTTCTCAAAGAGGTCGAAGGGAGCACGTCGGGGTACAAAGAGAAGAGCGCGGAACTCCAACTGACCTTCAACGGAGAAGTGCTTGACTGCCAGGTGGTCTTCCCAGTCATTGGTGAGCGATTTGTAGAAGTCTCCATATTCGTCCTGGGTGATATCGTCAGCGTTGCGAGTCCAAATTGGCTTGGTCTTGTTAAGCTCCTCGTCCTCAGTGTACTTCTCCTTGATGGTCTTCTTTTTCTTCTTCTTGTCCTTGCTGTCTTCATCCTCGTCCTCACCCACATCCTCGATCTTGGGCTTCTCTTCCTCATTTTCATCTTCCTTCTTCTCCTCCTCGGCTTCATCGTCGGAGAGCTCCTTCTCGCGTTCCTTCTCAACCATCAGCTTGATCGGGTAGCCGATGAACTGAGAATGCTTCTTCACGATCTCCTTGATCTTGTTCTCTTCCAGGTACTCAGCTAAGTCCTCCTTGACGTGGAGAACGATCTTAGTACCACGCCCAAGAGGCTCGCTGGGGTCAGGTCGCACGGTGAAGGAACCGCCGGCGGCGGACTCCCACATGTATTGCTCGTCGTCATTGTGCTTGGAGTGGACAGTCACCCTATCGGCGACTAAGTAGCAAGAGTAGAAACCCACACCAAACTGACCGATCATGCTGATGTCTGCGCCGGCTTGCAGCGCCTCCATGAACGCCTTCGTACCTGACTTTGCGATCGTGCCCAAGTTGTTCACGAGATCGGCTTTGGTCATACCGATGCCGGTGTCTATGATAGTCAACGTGCCTTCGCCCTTGTTGGGCACGATCTTGATGTAAAGCTCCTTACCGCTGTCGAGTTTTGACGGATCAGTCAGCGATTCATACCGGATCTTGTCTAACGCGTCTGAAGAGTTCGAGATCAACTCACGGAGGAAGATTTCCTTGTTCGAGTAGAACGTGTTGATGATCAGTGACATGAGCTGGGCGATCTCCGCTTGGAACGCGAAGGTCTCCACCTCGGCCGACTGGGTCTGCATCTCTTCCGGCATCTTGATAATTTGTTTCACGGATCAATTACTGTAATATCACCGTACTGACTTCACTGTATGACTAGTAAAAACGCGGTTATAACACGTGGAGTATCGCAGCGTACAGCACTATGACTTTTCTCGCGTGTGTTTAAAATGACGCCGTGAACCGCATCGACGTCTTATTTATAGACGCGGCACGCGCGCGACATCTGTGAGGGAGTAGAAGTTTCTGGAGTCCGCGCCCTAAATTCCAGTGGCTCTCAACATTTTATAGGAAGGCGTGGGATGAATTTTTACAACAAGGATAGTTAATACAAATGCTTATGCGATAAATGTAAAGCTATTTTATAGAGTAACAAACTCCATAAGACAGCCTTTTAAAAGGACACTGTTCCGCATGACTTTTAATCTCAGCAAAAAACTATTTCGTAAATGTAGTAAATGTAATTATATGATTGTTGTTAAAGACTTGCTTACAAACAAAGTAAATTTAAGCGATTAAAAAAAATTAACATTGTTAAATCGATTTGTCACAAAACTCGAATTCTTTTGCTACCTTTTTTTAAATCGTTTTTACCTAAAAGCGCCTCTTATTTGGTAACGGCTATAATGTTCGTATTCTTTACACAATATTCAACTGATAATATGAATTCCCTATTTTGTTGTATAAACTTCAGTACTTGGTATTCAATATTGATCCTCTATTTAAGTCACTGCATGTCATATACTATCAAAATAATATTAGTTCTGTTTTGCTACATTAGCTGCTAACTTAAGTTACCAGTTTTTATAAATTTATAAATTTTGCAGATTGATTTTGATATAGTTTCTATTATTACGCGCATAAGTCCACCATAATTAATTTATGTGTGGTAAACACTTTGTTTTGGATCCATTTTCGTTATATTCCTATTTAAAAATCACCACAGATATATGTATTGGAATACATTTTTAACGCATTACAAAAAAGGTTGAGAGTACCAGTCCACTTGTCGTAGTCGTTGCTACTCCCCACTACGTGGCGCTAGCTTCGATGCCGTCATTTTCATCGTACTTTCGAGAACATTCCAGAATGTTCTACAAAAAGTGTTCAAAATTACATTTTATGAATGACATTTTATGTCATAATTAAGTAATTACATGTCATATATTTTATTATGAACAGTATAATTATTGGATTCTTTTCTTTCATAAGTTTAATCGGATAATTTACTTATTACAGCATGATGTCTAGAACATTCCTACAACTTCCGGTGCTTATTTTTGCTATTCCCCACAAACGGCGCTAGTAGTATCCGGTGTAGTACCTATGTACGACCGGTAGTACTTTGTTTCTAGATGTTTCAAGGGAGTATTGATTTTATTTTTTGCGGACCACTGCATTTTGTAAGAATGAACATCTATAAATTTGATATTTATCACGAAATATGTTATATTTTGAGGTACCTATAACTTGATATATTGGGATGTCATTTAGGGCGCATCATAAAACCTAATTGAAACACGTGTTATTATTATCAATTGTTATTTGTATGAAACACGTGTAGAGAAAGTAGATGATTTTTTTGGATTAGTTTTACAATCTCGACATGTACTTAATTATAATAGGATTGAACTACGGAAATTAAAATGGCGCATGGCATAAAACATCAAGTAATATCCGATTTCTTGGACAGCTAATATAACGCCTTATCCCGAATTAAATCGACTTAATATGTACTTACTTTGAGATATTATGTCTAGAATATACTTACGATTAACCTACCATGGTAGATCGCATCGTCATGCACAAGTTTGTGCACACAACAAAGGAAAATCGATAGGTAGTTGGAATGGGAGCCGAGATGGACGACGCAATGCGCTATACCGAAAATACTTGAGTACATCTATTGTGTCTATTAAAAGTACCTAAGTGTGCTCTAGCACGCCGATTACCAGATAGGGGTTATAAAATCATTATTAACACGTCATGGTTTAGTGTAAAATCGTACAAATATTGCGAAATAACTTGCCGGCTGCTAAATTTACAACTCATATTAGTAGGTACGGAATTAGCCGGCATATGAAATAACCTAAAAAATTGATATTTAAACGTCGGCAATAGTTTAGTACGCATTTATATAATTTAGGTTAAGTATCTAATGTTATTAGCCTAAATTTTCGTTTATTTAAATATACCTATCAATTTCATGAGTAACTGAATTTTGAATGTCTAGAAATAATTTACTGAATTAATTGAGGTTAATAAACACATGTTCACTTGGAAATAATGGAAGTAACCAAAAAAACTGATGTCAGTAAACTGAAATAAGGCCTAACTCAGTGTAGTGAGGTTGAATCTTGTGTGTTCTTCATAGAATATACTATACATTTTTTTTGGTGTGATAATAATCGCAGACAATGTTATCGATCCTTGAACCTTCTCAACACTGAATTAACAGGAACTGAAAGAATAATGTATTTAACATATTGTGAACTTAACATTGTGTTATTTTCATACTGATTTGGATTCTCGAATTATCTATCGTATAGTTTATGATAATAAACCTTAACGTTTAGAGGCAGCTCGTTGAAAAAAGTAATTTTTTATTCATTGCCAATGTATCAGTAGTTTCCGTGCTACTTTGGTGTGCTAATGGCTAATGCAAGAAGTTAAGCGGATAAATACTGCAACCTACTGCACTATCTAGACCTAGAACATTCCATCTGACAATTCTGATTCTTATGATGTAGAGTAATATGTCATTTATGACTCACGAATCACACAATGCATTGACTTTTGACTATTTAGATGACAAAGATTAAGTAGTACAGTAAACAATGCGTAATGAGTTCAAGATATTCGAAGTGTAGATATGCAACTTTAGCGTTTACTTATCTGTGATAGCAATGTATATTATTTATCTGTAATTTAAATGAGATTATGACAATGACATTGACATGATTGACCTAATCATTTGATATTGCTAATAACAATCTTAATAATCAAAGTAAAGATTGCTATTATTTTAAAATATGTAAGAAATTAAATAAAATTACAGCATATAAATTAATTTGAAGTCCTGTGTCACAAATTACGGAAAGCGTTTTGACATATTTGTCATTGTGCCGTGATGTCAACTGATCAACAAAATTCAACAGATGTAAAACACATCGGTACCTAGTAAAAGAATCTGATTTTTTATGACATATCGAACTAATAATTAATCGTTACAGTTATGTTGTGTACCGATTTTAATTTTTTTTAATATCTGGACAATTGTTAGCTATAGTTGAAATTGCTAGGCTGCGTTATTATCAAGTTTAGATGTTTTAATTTATTTATTGAATTCCTCACATATTATATAAACATGTATTGTAAACTTTTTTCTTTTTCCACAGGAGACCTCTAGCGAGCAGCTGGTAATAAGTATGTATTTAAATTGTTCAAACCAATTAATTACTAGGGAAAAATAAATATGACTTATCGAAACGGTTAGGATGCTAAGTTATGAAATATTCGTGATGTTAAAAGTCTAATTCCATTTTATTATAATTATATTTACATATCTACATAATTCAAGAGTAATTCGAGATGGTCATTTGCATTACATAAAATTCGTTTTGTAGTTAAGTTAAGCGGCATCTATTGTTCAATTATTTTGTTATTGTTCGCATTGGTTTTTTTAAAATTGTATGCTATAATTTCTGTAATAAATGTGTATTATGTTAAATAAATGAAAAAAATCCAATAAAAATACTGATTACAAAGTTATAGTTAAGTTATGATAACATATGAAAGAAATTTAAGTAGGTAGAATTTTTATGTAATACGAGTACAAACTTCACAGTTGCATTATATTTGTACATTACACTACATCTATCTATGCAAATAAAATACTTTTCTAATATTAATATAACCGCCATCTGTTGACAAATAGCTAATATTAGTTTGGTTAACATTTTTTGGCTATTTTCATATACAAAATAAATTTGTATGTTTTAGACATAGTGAAAGTTGAATTTAAACAGTTCACTTATAAAGTGGAAAGTTTATATAAAGTATGTATCACGATTTTTGTCATCTAACAAATATTAAAATAAGGCGTGGACTAGTTACTACTACTTAACACTAGATGACGCTAAATGTACCGTGACGGTATGGACACGAAACTTCAAGAAATATCGTAGATGGCGTTTATATAAATTCCAGAAGCATCTCAACTTTTCTAGATACTAGTAGAAACATACCGAGCATGTTTACGTACCGTATAAAAGCGACGCGCAGCGCTTTTACGGCAGTATATTGAACTAACGCGATCGAAGGCACAAAGGCGTGATACTGATACGAAGTTTTCAAAGAATTTAATACAATGGCGCTTTTACCATCCTTACTTGATCTTGAATTGAGACCTAGGAGATACCGAGACCATCTTTACGGGTTTGATTTGTCACCCGAAGATCATCTGCTGGATATATTTGAACAACCTCTTTTACGTCGGCACCGACGCCATTACCTACGACCGTGGCGGAACTTGGCTTTGTTAGGGAAGGACACCGGATCTACAATAGCGGTAGACAAGGATAAATTCCAGGTTAATTTGGACGTGCAACATTTTTCACCGGAAGAAATTTCAGTGAAAACATCGGATGGCTGTATAGTGGTTGAAGGGCAGCACGAGGAAAAGAAGGACGAGCATGGATATATATCTAGACAGTTCAAACGGCGTTATGTGCTACCGGAAGGTTGTAATCCAGAGACTGTAGAGTCGAAACTGTCTTCTGATGGAGTCCTGACTATTGTAGCGCCGAAAACGCCCAGCGGTGATGGAGAAAGAAGTGTCCCCATTACGCAGACCGGTCCTGTGCGGCGAAAAGCTCGCGATGAAGACGACCAGCCCAATGGAGAGGTAGAAGAAGAAAACAAGTCTGCTCAGAAAAAGAAGAGGCGTTGATTTTACGTTAAGTACATAACAAGAATTTTCCCGCCTTTTATTTATAATTCAATTGAAATTTTCAAAGTTAGAAGACTGAGTTTATGATTTGATTTAAGTACTAATAAATTTTTTTTAAATAAAAAAGTTGTTTTTATATGTATTAGATACCTTCCTTTTACATACCTTTCACAAATCAGCTTTAACAAATATAATGAAAAAATATTAATAAAAAATACCTATAGGATAAAGTTAATCTATAACAATAAAACACTCATGTGAAATAATTAAAAAAAATAAGAATAATATAATAATAATCAGTATAGACATAAAGAATTTAACTTTTCATTAGTTATTTTTGAAAGATGAATAACATACAAATTTTGTTAGTTACATAACTATAAAATGTAATACTTGATGCAAAATCATGCATACATGTCATGCACCATGTATGCAACTATGCAAGGCATACCCATTATTATTTGGTGCAATCTAGTTCAGAGATGGGAATAAAAAAAACTGTTTAAAATTATGAAATTCATAAAACAAAGTGCAGTTAAACTTAATTAACAACGCTTAATGTAATTTTCGTTTCAAAATTCCAATAATCATATTTGAATAGCAGAAATTTAATTGTTATAGTGTACATTCATACTTATTGAAATATACAGTCCGTTGACTTAGTTGTTAGAAACTGCCGAGACAGGTTGTATATTTGATTCCCAGTTTGTAGAAAAATTTGCACGATGACCACAAATACTGACTGAGTATGTGACAAATAATATATGTATATATTATATAATTAGAAATTCATTCATGAATGTTTATCAATTATCTTTTCATTATAAAGCAAGTTGGCTTCAGATTAGATGGCAATGTTCGGCTTGTCGCAAGATTTATAAAAATTAATTATGCAGTAGCAATTGTATTTTATTAAAGAAAGACTATTAAGAATGGTGTTTGATGATTTAATCCATAACATTATTGTCTACTTTCCCCAGACACTGAAGCTACATTTATAGTACAGTTACAGTGAAATATCCACCATCCTTGTTTACCCTACTCATTTATGGATTTTCTAGGACAAATCTTAATATTTCGAGCAACCGATAAGGAAGGTAGCACCTAACATCATAACTTTGTATTCCAAGCTCATTAATATAGGAAAAGAGACACCAAAAGTTTTAATATCCAAAATGCTTCTTACGCGCCATCTGTTGGTCACCAGACCAACTTTTTCGTCGTCACAAAATATGTCGTAATCGCATCCGAAAGGAATTTTTTTCACCTGTATTTTCAAAACTGCTTTTTGCAGTGAATCTTTTACGACAACAGTTTTTACGCACGACAGAACTTCTTCGACGGAGCCAATAAAATTACCCGGTGGCGACCAGATATGAATCTTGTTGAAACAGCATTTGAAATGTTTTTTCAGCTCGATTACTTCGTTGCCGTACCAATTGAAGATTTTGATGTCGAACTTTTTGCGTCCGTTCTTTTGCACGGCGAGGAGCACCTTCTGCCCTTCGCTGTTGAAAACTGTGAAGCCGGCATCTGTCTCACCAATTATTTCATGCAGTGGATCTAACTTTGCTGCTACGATTAATTGTTCTAAAGGATATAAATATGCCAGTCCCGGATGGTCGATTTCAAGCTTAGGGCACGGCATCCATTTTTCTGTTTCAGTTATAATAAGTTCCGAAATTTCTGTATCCTCTTGCATTTAAAATTTGTTTCGGCCAAATATGATTTTCCATTTTACAAGACATATTTTTGTTTTATGTTAAATTTCAAGATTTCCGAAGATGACCGAGTTGACATTATTACATGTAAATTTGAAGTTTTACAACTGACAAATTTCTCCAGGTCTATTGTCTATCAAAATATATTTCTTCTAAGCTTAAATCACACATAAGCTACAGTTTTAAAATGCCATTTTACAATTACTTACTATTGCTGTCGTGACCTATAATAAATCATTATAATAAGTATTTCTTCTGGCTGAATAGCTTTAGAATAGAGCGTAAAATGTTAGGATGTAGTGGATGTAATGAAAAACGTTATTACATAATTAAGAATTATTATTATTTAGAAACCGGCGTGTATGCATGAAGAGAATGATGAATGTAGAGAAAGCACGTGAGGTTTGTAAGGACAATAATATTTGGCACTCGGTGCTTTCTGCTTACCTTGTTACGTACCTGATGTAATGGTATGTTAATAAAATAGCTTAGAATTACCATTAAGGTCAAAGCAAATGTTTTCTTGGAGTACAGTTTTTTTTTTACAGTTAAACGTAAAAATCCCTTAATTTTACAAATATATTTTGCAATATACTGAAATAATTAATTATGATTAAATTTCCGAATTGCCAATTTTTGTATTGAGCCCTCTATTAGGCATAGGTTTTACTATTTTAAATTAGGTACGTGAAAGTAATATACATAAATGCCGACAGATGCCGACACCTACTAGTTTTATTTATTTACATATATTATGTTGTTTTTATAGGACAGGGCAGTTATGATATAATTTAAACTGATTCATTTGTTATAAATATTCTTGTGAAAAAAACCACAAATATCGTAAATTGTTTAGTAGTTAAATTACGGCGTTTATTTTGCTCCTTCAACTTTACCGCCATCTGTTAGAGACGTCGACAAGCTTTTACTATTATAGTACTTTACTATCGTCGTTAGATGTCAGGTCGTAATTTTATGGTATTAATTCATACCAGCTTGTAATTTTTTTCTATTTCTGTTGATTTCCCCAAACGTGACCTTGCGTGAGCTGAATTTTGATGAATGCCATTCTAAATAATAAAAATAATCGTTATTAATACACATGGAACCTGACGGATGAGTTTTATTTAACCTTGTCCCTAAATATACTTATATTATACTCAATGAACATGCGGGATTCTCATTTTAATCAAAGTGTACAGGGGTTTGAAACGATGTGTATCTTCTAATGTAGAAAACTTAACCTATATTAGGTAGAAATGGTTGTTACTCTAGCAAAAAGGTAGAGACAATCTGGGACATGAAGTAAATAATCATGTTATGAAATCAATTAAGTGTAAGG
>DWMP01000290.1:0-10122 GCA_018245295.1 Agara epimachia | reverse complement strand
TATTCAAAAAGAGCATACCAGTATACAAGGATACCAGTATACAATATAAATATTTGAGATTCAGTCAGATTTTTTGTCGTTATTATTTATGGGACATCTGTTAATTACGTCACATATTCTAGAACCTTCTTCAAATTGCTTAACACATCATCACCTATGAAAATCAAACCATTGCCTACCGAATCTCTGACCCCTATTCATCTTCCCTGCTGTGACATGACCAGAAATTGATATTTAAAGTAACGTACGAGATAAGCCAAACAATAGGAGGTGCACTGTTCAGCCAACCCCCCCTTTTCCTATTAGCGATATACAAAAATTAAGGGATGGTCTCTTTATAAGCATTTCATGTATCAACACCTTCCACCTTTAATACGAAATGGAATGGTCTCTTATGTGACTTTGTTAACAGACGCTTCCTTTTATTACTTTTTACCAACCACATAATCCTGCTCAAAACTTACCACAGTCTTTCCAGTAGACCATAAAAAAAAAATTAATATCTTTATAGAAGATCTTGTTCAAGTATAAAGAGAATGTAATATCATGACAGACATGATGGTCTACTGATAAGATCAGCAGTACCTGTCATTGAGTAATATAAAAAGACGGTCTACTCAATCATCAGCTCGAAATGTACGACTCCGAGGCGCTCGCGTCTGTCGTACTTAATATTCCTCGCCCACGCGCGGCATTCAATATTTATTACTATACCAGCTGTAAAATAAACAGACATAATCATGGAACAAAACATTAATAGGTAGTTAACATGTTGGGACTGCCTCTCCGTAACCATTGTAAACAGCCAGACAGAGAAATATACATACATTTACAATTTTACTCCCAGACACAAAGCAAACACACATGCTCATCACGAATATTTTTCCTGACTGGAATTTGAACGCCCAACCTCAGATCAGCAGTCGAAGTTAGTAATAACTAGACGAGGGGAGTCTAATCTATATCCAATCTCAGTGCTAATAAGCCAATATTTAATTGGTTGATTATAGTGAAGTACTGATGACTTAGTTAAATATAACCTACTAATTCTTTACTACCTTTTAATATAATTCAAACGAATAAGCAGTACGTTATTGTGCCTGAATAGTTGAAAATACTACTTACTTTTAGGTCTCTGCAGATGTATGGCCACTAAAGGGCTCAGGTAGCCCTCGGCGTTGTTGTACGGGTAGTAGTAGCCGGGGAATCCCTGGCTCGGTATGTACCTGATTGGACCTATGTTCTCCTTGTCCGCCGGCGTCTCACCCTGACATGAAACCCACACCATGTTCGCCTGGAAATTGATGCGAGATTACAATGAACTTCCATCATAAGTCACCAGCAAATTACAAACCTTTAACAAAAACTAAGTCAAATATATTGCAATTCAGTCTTCTGAATACAGTCTACCCCAACAGGGTACATAGAGGGCACAGACTGTCAAACACTCCTACAATCCTACTGTCAAATACAAATCTTACTGCTCTCATCAAGTATTTTTTCTGGCTTCGAATGGAACCAAACGAAGAAGGTATCGGCAGTGAGCCTTTATCATTCCATTCCATCGCTGAACAGTTTGTCTGTCTGTCACAATCTGTCAGTTTGAGTCTGCTCCCAAGATCAAGAGGTTCATAATCAACTTACCGTGCTGGACAGGTATAAGTTTGTAGACTCAATAATGTTAAAAACTATCATTCTAAACTAAACACTACTGTGAATAAACTCACATGGTCTCTGTTGAAGTTAGTAATGTTCCCAATGTAACTTTGCAGTTCCACTGGCATGTCTTTGGGTAAATTGTTGGTCTCATTGTAGTATTCAGGACGCCAGCCATATATTCTGTAAGTTTATGAAACAATACATAATAACAAAACTAGCATATCATACTGAATAACACTTCAAAATTCTTGAGCCTTAGACCACTTTCAAGTTCCTTTGACTGAGATATAAAAGAACTTAGCAATCGTTTATTGTTCACTATTGTTGTACAGATAGCAAAAAGTAACATAGTGTGAGATGCACTTTAGTGGACCCATATTCTTCTATTTGTCAGTACTCCCCAAGACAATACCCAACAACAAAATAACTTATAATATGAGGAGGCCATTTACTTCCTTCTGAGGCATATATGGATAAAATGATGTTTAAAAAACTAACAATGAAAGCTTTCTTTGACACTGGCAACACATTGACGCTAGTCTATTATTGATGATTAATTAAAAAAAAAAAATATATATATATATATATATATATATAGCCTGTGGAACGCAATCATCCTGAATTGGGTAATATTCCAATGATGAACTTTAATAACATCATTATATTATTACTTATTGAGTTTCAAGAATATGCAGGGCGAGGATTTGTGGAAGGAGAAGTGATTTTCGTCAATGCAGGGCTCCCAGCCGCGGATGTTGACATCACACACTTTACCGGGCGGCGGCAAATTCTGAAAGTCACAGTTGAAGATATTCTGACCGGCACCAGCCGTTTGGCCCTTCTTTTTATACACTGAAATAAAATCAAATATTCCTATATGAAACATCTTTTAGCAAGTTTCTGCAATGTGAGTGCAAGATATATAAAATGTATATACACCGTTAATCATTAGTAACTACCTGTAGTTTATGTTAGTTTATGAACATTAAATGCAATAATATTGTAACACTAGGTTCCATTATTAAATAGACACAACATGTAAAACACCACATTAGCAAGCTTCCACACAAACGAGGACATGATTTATGAAATGTGTATAATGGGTGTGATTTATATTTGTGAATTAAAAAAAAATTATTGCAAAGCTAATATTGACTCACAATCAAATATCACACACGACAATCACTCACATTCACAATTAACATCACTCACAATCAATTTCAAGTCGATCAGTTCTTGGGAGTGATGGCAACAATTCTGCCACGCAATTACGGGAATCCCAAAGAATTGAGTTGTTTCCGTAATTGATGCGATGCTTCAATATGACAAAATATAACAATTACAATCATTTCAAAGTACTGGCAACAGTATTAAGCAGTTAACAATCTATGCCTCACCTGAAAGGAAGTCGATAAGCTGGTCCTCCCAATACTTATAGCTGTCGTACCCTGTACCTTTGTACCATATGAGAGTACTGCGTACATCGGGCGGTAAGGGCCTGAACCCTAGCCCTGGGCTGTTGCCAATCAGACTGTACTCCTGCTGCAGCCGTGGCACTCGAGGATTGATGAAGTGTTGGAGAAACGTGGTCATACAGACAGAGAACAAAGCAATGAGAACCATATAGAATATTAGGTAGAAGATGATGAGTTTTCCTGTGGAAAAATAATGTTTTACATATTAGTTTCTTTTACAGAATCTATTCAGTTGGTTATCAGTCAAAAGGGCAGAAATTCAATGTGCATGACTTAACTAAAGTGTGTAACAATTAAAAATTTACTTCTTCCAATTTGATCATTCACACTAGATATTATAAATTGCAGAGGCATCAAAACCAAACTGTTGAATCAAATTAAATTATGGCTTCACAGATTGGGTCAATCAATAGCTCAAGGACATACATTAAGTGGATAAATAGCTCTACAAGTCTATATAATCCTCATAGCTTTAATAAATTGAATTATCCGGCCTTGATCCATTATTTTGTTATACAAAACAGTACATGATATAGTATACTTTTCTATCTACAAGCGCTGTTGAGTAATAATAATAAGTATGTTATACAATTAATGAGGCGTAATTCGACAATTACTGCATAACCAGCGTGGAATTTATTTAACATGTAGTACACAATTATTTTTTTGTAATTAAATATTTTAAACATGAATCAAAAAATGCCACGCCCAATACCGCGTTCAAATAATATACCTATGCACTAATTAGAATTTTAATAAACAAGCCCTTTTCTAAAGAATGCAGTTTCAGTAATGTGTCAATAGAACACAATAATAAATAGAAAAGTTACTGACCCCATCTTTCAGGCGTTCGTCCGAATACCTTCCCAGTTTCATCCTCGTAAACAAAATCAGTAAACTTTTGTTTACCACGTTTTCTAGACGGCTTTGTCTCAATTTCAAACTCTTCTAATTTAGGATTTACCATCGTTGCCTTCTGCACTTCAGTAGTTACTATTGGTGATTTCAAAATAAAATAATGATATATAAAAATGTAAACTAAAATAAAACACCGCCTACTGTACCGACTCCGTCAATCGCCGTTATTGTTTGACAATTTGTCATTCTTTGATAGCGTTTTCGACAACAGATATAATAAAAAAGTTTTATGGCGTAGAACATTCTGCAGAGCAATGAAAACGGAATGATTGTAAAGATTCAGCACATTGTACTAAATTATAACGACGTTTTTTTTATTTTATAAACGAAAATATCAGAAGCGAATTGAAGATCTTTGAAAATATGTAATACATAGAACCATAGGTTATAGTGAGAAGTAATATAATACGTCTAATAACTCAGGCAAGACAGATGTCATGTCATTGACATGTCATAGACGCGTGTGATATTAACATGTTGTGGTGAGGTTATATAGATACAACCTCGCTGTATTTACTAATAACTTTAAGTTAAACATGTCCTTTCGAGGAAGAGGAGGTGGTGGCGGTCGCGGGTTCGGCGGCGGAAGAGGACGAGGCGGGTTCGGAGGTGGCCGAGGAGGACGCGGCGGACGCGGCGGCGGCGGCGGCGGAGGGTACAACAGATACCAAGATGCCGGCCCTCCCGAAACTGTTATCCCGCTCGGCCACTACGGCTGGACCGTCCAAGACGACCTAGTGTGTAAGGTGGACATCACGGACGTCCCCTATTTCAATGCACCGATTTATCTGGAGAATAAAGAACAAATAGGCAAAATCGACGAGATATTCGGCAATCTGCGCGACTACTTCGTGTCCGTGAAGTTAGGAGAAAACGTAAAGGCGAAGAGCTTTAAAGAGGGACAGCAATTTTACATTGATCCAGCGAAACTTTTGCCATTGGAACGGTTCTTGCCGCAGTCTGGGCCGAAGCGCGGCCGAGGTCGAGGAGGAGGTAGAGGTGGTCGTGGCGCCGGAGGTGGCGGCTTCAGCCGCGGCGGAAGAGGAGGTGGCGGCGGTTTTGGGAGGGGCGGCGGCGGCGGCTTCGGCAGGGGCGGTGGTGGCGGTTATAGCAGAGGCGGCGGCGGTGGCTTCGGTCGTGGCGGCGGCGGCTTCGGTCGAGGCGGTGGCGGCTTCAGAGGTGGTCGAGGTGGCAGATAATAATCGCTGTTCAATGATAATTTGTTGATTTTCATCTCCATATAATCTAAGTTTAGTTAATTAAGTATTTTAGAATTAGGCTCTATAAAATACATCAATGATAAATATATTGATTGTTACATAGTGCTTGTATACTGTGTTTAACTATCAAATGCATTATTGAAAATACTAAGAAAGTTAAGTTCGACAGCTGGTGGCAGGTGCACAGTCTCTGCGGTAGATTCAGTATCAAGAGATAGTAAGAAAACTTCACAAAGTTAGCAACACCTTGGTAGATATTGAAAATAGTGATCGATTTCAATACTGTTGTTTATACAAACACTTGCATTCATTCATATAAAAAAATGTCTGCTAAAATTGATATCCATAGATATCTTGACAGATTCGTGATTAATATGAATTTTGTCATGTTATTTTTAACAACCCAACTTAATTTACGTCAAAACAGAATATTTATAAATGTTAAGTACTAGATAATGTCATTTATTACATTAATATTAATTGAAGATGTAGTTTTATTTTAAACATCAAAATTCTAATACCATTTTACATTTCTGCGATGCCAAAACTCTCCAAAACATGCATGTTCACAGGTAATTTTATGTCAACATAACCCAAAGGATATGATGTACCTTGTATGGGAAAATGACTGGAATCCTCCAGTGTTGCCATGTCTTCTAAAATAGCCACTTTCATTTGTCTGTTTCATGTGAATAAAATTCCATTTTCAAAAAGGGAAATATATTAGTTGCTTGTGTTATCTAACAATCGGTAAACCTCCACGAGACCGTAAATTTCATCAATCCACAGAGGAGGTGGAGTATGATATTGCCTAATAGTGGGATGTAAAAATGGCTACAGCCAAATGAGTAACAGATTACTTAATACAACTTTATTTCAATAAATAAATTTACATTATACAAAAAAGTTGGTTCTAATTATATCTATATCAATGTAACAATCTGTATTCCTGGAGAACAACATAATGTTTGTCCATTGTCCTTTGATAAGCACATTAATACATGATTATGAAGAAATAAGACTGGTTTTATTGATTAAACCAACACTCGGCAACGCATAGCCTGCAATTTTTGCGTATGTCACTTAGATATGTACCAAAATTAACATTTCATATAGTTTTTCTATATAAACCTGTACAATTCTCAATTACAGAAAAAAACTAATATGTATTTCATTCTATAGATGAACCTATGAGAGCCGTTCTACATATATGTAATCTACAACACTTCAAGTAATCACTTGCATACATCTTCAAACATCACATCGAATATTATATAAAAAAAGTTATATGCGTTATAGATTATGTTGAAATTTTTGATTGTTATAATTCAAATAAAATGCCTTTCTATATGCTGTAGCCAAGTTGTGGCTGCTACTTGTAATAATATAATCATTACATCATCACATCCTGTCTCTGACAAGTTAGGCAGACAGGATTGTGTAGAAAAATTCTCTAAATGTAGTAACTACAACTAAACCCAGCAATTTCACCATGAAGACATGCTTATCTAGTAAGTGTTACAATTTTACTCTAAGTTTTCCAGATCCCCCTTGCCTGCAGAGGGTATATAGCTATTTGAAAAGGCCCTCCCTCTATGGTGGAATATGTAGAAGGATTGAATATTCTTCTGAGTTTCCCATTTTATTGTGTTAAGTTCCGCTGCAGCCGGAATCTCCCGCAACTTACCCGCAACATTGAGGACTCCCCACATTACAGTAAATAAGCTTAATACCGCTTGGATAACTATCTGAAAATAAATCGAAACTTTTGAAAAAATATACCAAATGGCTTATATTTTTACCCCTTTATAGTTAGACTGAGGCTAATTGTAAATGTTCATTAGCATTTGATAGTAGTCTCTTCTAGATAACAGGCACATTACGCTTTGGATACTTACATCTAAAGGTAATGATGTGTACTCTTCTGATGTTATTCTAAGATATGACCGATCTGTGAATGCAATAATTAATGTTAAATTAATTGCAATAATTGCATGTTTCGGAAAAAGTTGAAACTATGTGATTGGTTACTTACGTTGAGCTGCAGAGAATGCTGCGTGAAATAGGGACACGAACCCAACAGTAAGTACGAACTTATTGAATGCAGAAGCCATGTTTTGTGTGACTTGTAAATGAGCACTGTCAGTATTAACACTATTTATCCGTCGTTAGTATGTAGTACACAGCTAGTCAACTAATGAAGAAATATTATTCGTTTATAAGGTTTAAAATTTTAAATTATAGATCATCATCATTAATCTTTTAGTGACATTAACATACATGTGTCAAAATTCGACTATCATTTCGGTAACGTAGATTAATAAGCAATATGACATGCTCACGTAATATTCTGTTTATCATAGTAGTATTAAAAAAGGTAGAATATTCGTATAAAATGTCTTCATTTATGTCATTATTTTTATAATGACTAAAATGTTAACAATATTGATTTACTCTTGTGATACAGATGCAATTTTGTTATCCCTCGTACCTGATATTGCTCTTCGTCTTCGGTAATGGCCGCCAACTAGACGTCAAAAAACTGTCATGTGAATGACAGATAACTGGCAATTATCAGTCAAATTGAACTTTTGATTTGAAAAGGGAATAGGGGTGGTTAATTACATACTCAGGTGATTTCAGAAAACAATAACTCGGTATATTTGTGTTATTGCGATGTCCAATTTAGAGAATGAGCTCCAGGATCTTAGAGACAAGAACAATGAATTAGTTAAGAAAATGCAATATTGGAAAATGACAGCGGCTCAGAGAGAAAACGAAAAACTAGACTTGATGAAAGAAAATAATGAACTCCGATTGAAACTAAGTGTAAGTAAATTATTTCGTTAACAATATTTTAGCCATTTATACGTCTTTGACAAGTTTATTTTTCAGCGTATAGTGATTACAAATGTAGACAGTTTTCAATTTAAAATGGCTAACTACTACTTCATAAGTTTTAAACAATCAACGAGCAAACCAAAACTACTTTTAATACAGATTATTATAAAGTAACGTAAGTGTAACAGAATTTGTTATCAACTTTAGTTTTTGGACCAATTTTTAAAGATATTGGCGTGATTTCATTTGCTACGTACATTATTGACAAGTTTTTTGTAATGGAATTTACAGAGGCTTAGAAGTGCGGGCGCGGCACAAGCAAGGAAATTAGATGTGGCAATACAATCGGAGGGTGAGCAGGCCATCTCTTATCTGGTACAAGCGTCGAGCGCGATGGCCAGAACGGTGCAACTGGTGAAAACGTTCATGACAGACAGTCAAGAGATCGAAACGGCTCTGCCGAGATGGAGCTCCGCCAACAGCACTCCGAACAGTGAAAAGGTTCATCGGGTCCCACCCATGATGATCGGTGGTCAGTCGATACAGCCGGTGGTCTCTCTCAGCAGGACAATGGTCAATATGAATAATATGCGTAAGTAGGTATTCACTACCTTCACTAAATAGAAGCGATAGAATGAAGCTCTTTATGAAAAAGGGCACCACCTACATAACTGTATGCGACATGCATGACTGTAATAAGCGATGAAGATAAAATAAATTGGGATATGACAAAAAAAATTGGAATATTGATTGCAACGTGTTTCATCGCATGCGCCACTGATATTCCTCCTTGAGGTTCCTTCTAAAATGAGCCAGAACACTTGATTTTCCACCGGCTACTTCCTTAAGTCAATATTTGTGTCCGATAAATAATTTTAATATTACTACATCATTAGGTCCCTAATGGGGTGGACAGAAAGAATCAAGATCCAAATATCTGTCCTTCCAAATTAACGTGTTTCTTAGACATCCAACACTCTTTTTTTATACATTGGCACCTATTGTGGAGATACTGGATCCATCAGCAAGTATCTAACCAATTTGATTGAAGTAGGAAAGTTGTATATATGAGGGAATATGATAACTAGAATGTCATTTCCAGGTACGAGTGTGAATTCCAACAATAATCAAAATCGCAGCTTCCCTGAAAGAGCAATGCCGATGCATG
This sequence comes from Agara epimachia, assembly GCA_018245295.1. NCBI lineage: Eukaryota > Metazoa > Arthropoda > Insecta > Lepidoptera > Hesperiidae > Agara > Agara epimachia. Next base: position 841 of record DWMP01000290.1, on the reverse strand, counting down.
TTTTACAAGGTAAATATTTTAATCATATTATATGATATGGGCTATTTTGATTCAGTGGTCGCCGACGCTGATAGCTGAGGTTGAGGTTGTGGGTTTGATTCCCACCTAGAACAAATGTAAATATTTGTTTGATGAGTATTTTTTGTGTGTCTGGGTGTTACAGAATACTGGTCTCTCTTCATGGTTTTAGACTTAAGTTTATTCCGCTGGCCAAGTGCGGACAGGCTGACTTCACAGACTACTGATACCATAATTTTAAATCCAGAAAAGTGAAATCTTTCAATACTGTGTAATATTGACCCATCAGCATTAATTTGCTTATGACTATTATTAATATTTACCTTGTTTGTAGATCTATACATCCCGTTGACAAGAATTGACGCGAACGGTTTACCAGTGACCAGTATGGACACGGATGCAGGTGAAGCAGCAAACAGCAGTGCGGAGGACCTCAATCTGGACGGTGAGTTGAGGGATTCTTACTCCGACAGTGGCTTGTGACATGGTGCTTAGTTTCACTCCTATCCCTTCCAGCAACCCCTTAATTAAAGCAGAGCTGTTCTGGTTCACAATAAAAATCCGGATGAAGCTGCAGAGGTGACTAGGGTTGGCAGCCAACAGTAATGCTATTAGAAGTAAAGAAAAAAGTATGCAATTCATTCAAAATCAACTGCAATACCTATAAAGTATACCTGTTGAATATGTTTTTACAATGTTTTTAAATGCTTTGGTATATGTAAATCATTATAATTGTTTATCACTGGCATTTAATTCAGAACCTTTTGTATCCTAAATTTTTTTTTTTACTTAAAACTTTCGTTACAGACAGTGCCGGGCAAGC
>DWMP01000289.1:0-10138 GCA_018245295.1 Agara epimachia | reverse complement strand
ATTTATATGCTAATAAATTATATTCTCTTGTGATATTTCCATTTAGGTAATGTTATACTTTCGAATTAGATCTATTTGTAGGGTTTTTTCTTGTCATGTTTTAACAAGTCAGTTAAGCCAATTTGAGTCTTATTTTTATAGAATGGGCAGAAACTCGACGTGTCGACGTGTCGACTTTTATCTTGTGAATTTATTGTATATAGTGAAGTTAAATAGAGTTATGATTTATTATGTCACTTAATATATTATATCGCTGTAGTACGTAAAAGATATGAAACTGACATAGCGAACAGGTTTCCATATTTTAAAAGGTTGGTGGGTATGCAATGGTACACAGTATCTCTATTATTACATTGTGACTCCCCACCCTTCCTCGAAGTTAATTTCTACTCCGTAATAAGTGCCGATCATTATGATTTATATTTTGTGTGTGTTTTATGTAAAAAAGAAAACAATGCCAGTTTGTACTATTGTAAAATTTCGATATTCCACTACATTATGAAATCTAGACTGCAATGGTTTACCATAACACGTTCGCCATTGGTTCAAAAGAAACACAAGTAGAAAGTTTTCCGTCGAAGACATGAAATCATAGAGCGATTTCTTTTACGACTTCGGTTTCAACTTCATAGCGATGAATTATGCAGAGAGGAGAGAGATTTCCCGCGATAAAAGTCGTAACGGGCAAGAGTGCTTTAACGGGAGCTTCTACTTTTCTGGGCGCTAGAAAAAACTATATGAATATACCAAATATGAAGCGAGTGAATTCGAGTGAAGGAAATAAATCACCATATAAAAGGATTAGAAATTTTCACAACAACCTTGTGAAAATTTATAATAAAAATAATATTCCCAAAGTGAAGCTTTAGACATTTGTCTTAAAAATGATGTTCGTTGGATGCAAGTTGTAAATTGAACTTATTGAAGAGCTATCGTCTTGTTTTGTAAATCCGTTCGTTCGGGGATTTGCCAATCTTGATAATGCTTCAGACAGTTGATATGATTTGGCGATTTTAGAATTTCATTGGATTTGTTACACGTCAGCTAACGTTTTATTTGGTATTAAACTATGAATGTACGAAAATAATATGTAGTATTTCGCGATTAGGGGCTTTTGTATGGTCGCCACCTGTACCTACCTGTACCTACGTTAACACACGAGGGCACAGCACTGCGTCTATAATTTATTACGGTAGTGCATAAGTGTTATTTAGAATCCAATACAGATAAAGAATATACTCACACTTTGTAATGGGTCACCCGTCTATTACATTAAAAAATATGGCATTTTACCATTTTACGCGTTTAAAAACATAAAAAAAAATTAATTTTTATACCGTTTAACTGCTCACTATGAAAGTGTAATTTGTAACTGCTCACTATGTGTCAGTTACAAAGTACAAAAATTGTAACTGCTCACTATAAAAGTGGGTATATATTAAATAGATTATATAGGTGTTTAAACACGATAAATAATAATTTTAGAGTTTTTACGTTGTTATATGTAACTCGTCGTTAGATGGCGCCACAACATGTCAAGTATGTATGAAATTTAAATATTTTTGAAATCAGGAATGTAAAAATTAACAAGTAAAAGCTTATGGTTGGGAGTAAAAGTATATTTTACCCTGTTTTTTAAACTAGCCCCGTTTAGAAAAAAAGTTTGTGTTTTTTACATTACCTATTGAAAATAGTAAACCACACAGCGCTGCCTGTATAATTATTATTTATCTCTTTGGAAATTAGAATGTATTATATCATAAGCTTAGTTCTGAGTTTCAAGAATAACTTTTGCACTTTTATTTCTTAAAAGTTTTTTAATGTATTCATTTACTGCCAATTTAGTTAAAATTTCAATTTTGCTTTTGCTGTTTTAAAACATATAATAAATAGACTGTCATAATCCATTCTTCAGTAACACTTAAAAAGTGGCTTTGTAGGAGTCGTACGTGTTCTTTGTCGAAAGTTTTGTACTCACCTCTAAGGAGTTCCCTCGCAACTAATATTAGTCAATTAGGTATTCAGGGTGCGCACCGCGCGCCCTCCTCACTTCAGCCTCCTACCGTCTGTGGCCTGCACGCTTCAGCTTTCGGCGTGTCCTGTGAGAAGCGGTTCCGTTAATGATATTGGATTATTAATATAACAATACTTTGTACATTAAGATGTGACATTTTAATTTCATTGTTATTATTTTTTGCGCTGCGGCCGCTTCTGTAAAGAAATTTTCTTATTACATACGAGTATAGTAGTATGATAACTCTTCTCGAAAATATAAAAATATTAAGTTTATTTTCAGCTATAGAATGCTTTTTATACTTTTTTAAATTTCCTATTATCGGAGTCCGAATCAGTTAATACACAGTGTGGCTGGCTGGCGGCGATCTTTCAAGCTAGTCATAAATAGGGTACAGGCTTTGGATATCCAAGTGATCAATGTATCTTCCACAAATTGTGCACCATACTCTTTCTAACTAGTCACTAGCTTAAAATGTAACAATGAAACGTAAATAAATATGGTGATACAAAAGGTGAAGGTAGTTTAAGGAAAAAAAATCACGATCGTAGACTTAATGCTTGATTGCATTTGCTAAGCTTAGTCAAGGATTTGGTTATCTAAATCAGAACTGCAAATACAGTTACACCTATACATCAACTATACCTACTACGAAATATAAAATGACAAAATCACCAATTACTATTAATATTCTACCATCACGCCAGATTCTTGACGCGGTAGGCAGGAAAAACTGAGTGCCAAATATTAAAATACTTATTATAGGGACAAAAATTATACATAAGGATCAAATATTTATTTCTTGAATGAATAGTTTTTCCAATGTATCTAAAAGGAAAAACTTTACAATATATTTTGCTGTCTGTTAAAAATTAGTTACTTGGACAGTTATTGCAAGGGTAACAGTATTGAAAGAAATTCAATATCGTTAGATACGGTGCACCCAGGACAGATTATAAGCTGAAGCGGCCAGGCCGCAGACGCGGCGCGGGGCGCGGAGCGCGCGTTCTGAATACCTAATTGACTAATATTAGATGCTGAGGGGAAGTTCTTTAGAGGTGAGCAAGTCTCGAAACAAAGACACTTGGGTTTTTTTCAACGGAATTTTATTTCGATATCAGTCAAGGTTTTTCTTTTTAAACATTTATGTTTACTGAATTTATAAAATTATTGGCAATTATTTTTATGTGAAGAGAGTAGCTAACTAGCAGGAAGCAATGATACGTGGCCGCGCGTAGCCGCCCGGAGACATCGCGATCGGCCCAACACGACGTTTGATTTCAGATAGCATCAGTTGTTAATAAGACTATTACTATTAAATTCAAATTTAAATTGTTTTATTCGTCATAAGGTACATACATACACTTAATGAAGTTAGTTCGTATTCATTCTCTGGTTCGTTGATTCGCTGAATAGGCTATTTTACTAAGCCGGGGGTTGTGGGTTCGATTCTACTCAGAACAGGTATTTATGTGATGATGTACTATAATACTATTAAGTATTGAATTCAACTAAGATGCACAGATTGTATTAGTTTTTTAAATTAGAAAACAAAATGTTTTTTACGTGTGTTGAGGTTACAGTCAGTGTAAGTAAACGACCAAGTCTCAATATAAGAGCACTCCAAGTGCACAGTGGGGACTCCAGTTGAAGAAGCAGGAGTTTGAAATGAAATAAATTCCATTAGCGTAATTGGTAGCGGAAGCGAGTGACCGGCCCGCGGCGCTCCGTGACTCCACTCAGTCGACGCACGGCTCGTGTGTGCGAGGGCTGGCTATCCGTCGTTATTCACACAATTTCTGCCCTCGCCTTACTGATTTATTTACATTTTAATGCTAAAAGTTTTACTTTTAAATTACATAAATGTACGAATGGTACGCCGAAATGTGACGTATTCCTCGAACACAGTTTCGGCTTACTTTGTTATGCTAATCTTCATAATTCTTTAGGCGAAGAAGTTTTGTTCAGTTTCTTTTTCGGGAATAACTTGTAATTCTGCTATAATTTATTACGTCGCACCATGAACCATCGGTATCTCACGTCCTACACATAATGTGTGTCATTATTAGTAGTAGGTACGTACATTGATACATGCTACCTACAATTTTTGTACAAAAACAAAGGAGTGTTCATATAATGTGTAAACTACAGTTCAAATGAAATTTTTGTTTCACTCGAAACATTGCGCATATTTGTGAAGTTATTAATAGTATATTATAGATCAACATTATAAAAGCGTTGTTCCTTAAACTCTCCTGACAGGTTTGCGAATCTCCTGACTTGTTCAAATTAACGAAGAAAACTTCCCGATCAAGTCCGTCTACCTGAAAACACAAAGTAAACTCCGTGCCTTCGTAACTTATCCATTAACTTAAGTAGAATCCGTAGACAGCATAGAAGAGAATAGTACGTAACTCCACTACGACGTCGTGTTAGTGGTAGTTTGAACGTTAAGCGAGATTTATGATGTTAGATTGATACGCACTTCGTTATTTTGGATTCAAAGTCGTTGAATTGAATATAGCGTGTATTTTTTATTCTATGCAATTTATCATGTAGTATGTATGAAAAGAATGTGGTGCCGCGACAGCGCCGCGGCAAATAACGACGACTCACCCTTCTACATTATGCGACAAATAACAAACGGCTCGATCACGCGGAACATGTTTCCAACTGTTCATGGCCGTCACACTTCTGTACTTTCATTTCATGGAAAAAATGCTGTATATTTATATGTCATTTAACCCTTTAAATTAGCTATGAACATTAAAAGCATTTCATATGGTACTTAGTTTATAGTTCAATCAAAATACCGCGTGAATTAAATTTGAATTAATTTCCCAAATTATATTTTGGAACTTGTAAATATCCGGTAGTATCAGCAAACTCGAAGTCACTGCACAAGTTCCACGAAATCTTCATTAATTTAAGAAACTTCCAACAATTTTCTTTTGACTTGAGACCCGAAAATGAAAAATTATTTCTTGAATTTTTACTTCACTTAAAATCTGCACAACGTTGTAGTCGACGACCGCTTTATTATTTATGACAAGGAACACGAAACTCATCTCGAGTTATAAACTTCTTGGAATTTCTCCTGAAGTAATACAGAGCTATTATTATGATGTCCCCACAAAAAATATTCCGGCGTACCGGGGCTAGGGTCGGGCTCGGGGGTGCGTGGTCGGAGCGACTCGGGGGCGCAGACATAGTCGCGCCCGAGTCTCCCGGAGGGACACACGTCTCCGGCTCGCTTGTCTCGTCGTCATCGTCGTTTCCCCAAAACGCTTTCAAAATTACATCCGCCAAAAGACTCTGTCGAGAAACTCTACATGTAGCGCGAAAACTTCGCTCCTTGAATACATGAAATTCGACATTCCGGAACGATTTACTGTAACTGTTATTCTGAGTAGCCCTTTCTTAACGTATGGCTTTTTATGCTTATTGTACAAGCATTTAAAAACATAGTCTAAAATCATATTATTATACATAGTATCAATCCCGAAAACTAAAAGATGTATTCAAAGACATGTTGTAATTATATTAAGAGACATATCCTGCCTTTTAATCATAACATGTACAGTGCAAAAAGTTATGATTACATTGAAAACTACTCTAATAAGCGGTATGAAAACAAAATTAATAAAACGTAATCGGGACAAATGTACATCAGTATATACATACTTATATATATATCGTACTCGTGGGTAAAAGTATATTTTATTACAAATGACTATTTCATTTTGTTTTATCAGTTAATCTCTCGCAATATTAGATTTCCAAGAAAGTAATTAAGTGTCGAAATGTACAAGAACGGTAAGAAAAACGGATCGTTTCATAATGTATGAAGAGTGACGGTGAACTCGCTTTGAGGGTACACTTAAAAAACTTGTGGAGTTTTACTTGAAGAATTACAAAGGTTATTATTACGAAGTCTCGGCTACAAAACCTGCGGGCCGAGACGAGGGATGTTTTGTTAACTTCGTGAAGGGCGTCACTGGACGCTTTTCAGCGTTCTTTTACAATTTGCTTATTATTCTCGGTACAGTACGCTAATATAAACATTGTTTAATTGTATAAAAAACAAAAACATTTCTACGATTTGAAATATTATTACGCGCCTTCCTTCATTGAAAGCTCAATATATCTTGTTAAGTTATTTTCTTTCTTATCGTATGTACGCATACAGTGATACATACATATGGCTTAAATGGGCTGCGACAATAAGAAAAGTTTTTCTGATGTTTTTCTTCCAAACCACTTAACAAGCTTGGCGCACGTAGACATGTTTGTGCCTTGCTTGCATTATGACAACGTGTTGCTATAAGATTTAGAGGGGACAGAAGTGAGGAGACTCCTTGGCGCCGAGAGCGTACTTATTTTGTCATAACCGTCACCCGCGATACCTTTCGGAAATGAACGATCTGGAACACGGTTATTCGGGGATTTGACGTGTAAATTTGAGAATACACAGTAATGTAGATTAACGAAAAATGTTGTCACGTATTTGACGATTCTCTTAGGAGATTGGTTATCATACTGTTTCGCCAATATGTATTATGTATGTATGTGTTTTGCTATTTTAAACACACACAGCTCATTGTGGGGTTATAATAAGTGCGACGTAATATGTTTTCGTCTGACTATATACCTGTAGGAAACGAAATCTACCTAATGCTACAATATCAAACGCGTGCAATTTTAGATTTGAATGCACTTGCTTAACAATCAATAAAAATATATAATAAAATATTTAATAAAAATGTTATGTCTATTCCCTTAACTATACAAAATAGGTTTTGTGTGTGTAATGTGTTTATTTAATCAAGCCAAATGGGCAAAAATATCGAGGTAAAGATTTATTTATTAACCCCTTATTTTCCCTACAATGGGTGGTTTTAATACAGGTTTTAATACAGGTATTGGCATTTTCTACCAGTCGACTGAATATCGATGTGGACTGAAATTCATAATTTGTGGGGGTTGCGACAAATTCCCTTTGTGACAAATTCAGGAGTGCAATTTACTTAATTACGGTGGATGCGAAATATACGTGCACGAATAATGCTATTTTCATTAACGTAATTTTTAATTAAAGAACTGGCTGACAATTGTTTCAAGAGGTCTACCCTCAATACATTCCATTGTTTATCAGTGCCCTTAGTACCACAGAAGAGACCGGAGCACGCAACATGCGTAAACCGCGTAAGTTTCGTGACGGGGACTCCAGCTAGCCGCGATTATTACCGCAGCGAACCGTTGTTGTAACAAGTTGTTATCACAAACTTAACTTCTTTACGACGTTTTCTTATTCGGAAAATAAGGTAACAACAACAATCTGCCAGATAATGTGCTTACAATTAATCTTGCTGCACTGTGTTATTCACTTATAAAATCTTACAAATTGTAAAATTAATAAATTTTGACATTGAACAACAGTCCAAGAGGTTTATATCGAACAGGATATAAGCTTCCGTCTTTGTTTAAAAGTATATGCATACAAATCTGTGTATTATACATAATATGTGTTTACGTATAATGTATAGAAACACGGAGGCTTATGTTCAACTGTGGACTAATACAGCTTAATAGTGAGTCATATATATTTAGTTGAGTTCAATGGAAATTGATATAAAACGGCTTTTTTATCACGCTATTTTCTGTGTCATATATACAATGAAACCGTTGAAATTAATTCGATATTTACGTAGTTCCGTGTATAATTAAAATGTCCTAAAAATCAAGATTTACCTATCGAACGAATTAATACGTCAAGTTTAAACTATTATCACATACGTAAGGTATAAATGAATAAGCTATATTTATTAATCGAGATCAGAGTGCGGCGTGCTGTAAGTGCACGCTGCGTGTAATAGCGGCACAGGGAAAACACATTTGTCTTGTCTTGGCCTGTTAGCGTATATTACGCCGCGCAGCACATCGCCCGCTGTGCTTTCTAACTTTGTTCCTCTTGAATTAAGGAGATTTTTATCAGTTTAAGATACTAAAGAGGATGTAAAAAATTAATCAAATTTTGTGAGATACAATTTTTATGTAAATGTATAAAGAAAACATACGTGTTCGCATAATAACACAATATATGTACTTAAATATTGCACGGATACATACCTAATGAGACATGGGAATACATACCTAGATGAAATTCTCATTAAAAGTTTTACTTACTATGAAGACGCTTAAAGTGAGTTAGTTCCTATTCTATATATTCTTTAACTTTCTTAATCCGATTTATAGATCAGTGGCACACTTTTTATAAGGGCTAAGAGAAAACACATTTGTCTTGTCTGGGATTGTTAGTGTATATTACGCGCAGCGCATCGTCAGCCGTGCTTCCTAACTTTGTTCCTCCTCAATTAGTGTTAGTATAATAGGTAGTTTATTGTCAATTTAAGACGATACCAGTGGAAATACCTATATATAAGAGCATAGATAATTAAGTTGGACGTATAACGTGGTACTATGGGTTTTCTAAATAGAAAAAAGCGAAACGATAACATGCGTGTGTCTTATTATTATCAATGATGCAGCATACGAGTAGAACCGCTAACTTTTCAATGTCTTATAAACATTAAACAATACAAAATCTTTTCAGTATAACAAAGAGGCTATGGTATAAGAGGATCGTCTGCTTTCATATTGTGATCTATAGTATAATGGTTGTGCATATTTCATACAACGAAAAAGAAAAATACATTTGTTTTATTAGGGTTTTACTCCATTTCCTTATTAAATTCTATAGCTACCTACGTGTGTTTTTATTATACATCAAAATAAATTTGAACTGGTTACCCAAAAGTTGGGCAAAGCCAGATCGTATTTGATCGCGCATTTGTAATATAGTTAATAGCAGTGCCGAGGGTTCAAATAATGGGGCTAAAAGAGGACGGTGTTCAATCGCTAAGTAGATACAGTATGAAAGGGCCGGCGCGCACGTCGCAGCTAGTTAGCCGTGCAAACTGGCTCGTCGCCGGCGTTCACGCAAATTGAATTTGTCTCGAATGCTCCTTGTGAGTGGAGCTGCGAATACCTTACTCGTACCTATCTGTGAGACTATGTGTCACCGATTGTAACTACACATTGTAAAAGATTCGAAATGACGTGCGATTTACTGATTTGAAATTACATTTCAGTCGTATCAAATTAAATATGCGCCTGGTGTGACAAGTAGGCTCCTACATACAGAAGTTATAACGGTAGCATGCCTTCTGTTAATTGTAGAAGATTAAATGAGCGGTGTATATATTTCATATGTTTTTGGCAATTTTTTTTCCGGTGTATTGAAATATAAATACCGACATAAAAATACTTTGATTTTTTGAGCATCGAACAAACATCTGGTAAACATTCCACTCGTCGACTTCATACATCCACAGTTTTAGTTGAGATTGTGCTACCGTATTGAGATCTTCATAGAGTACAATGAAAGCCTTCATGTGTTACAGGACTATGGCTATCACATCGGAACGTTCGAGTAAAAAAAAGTTGATATATGTACTTATATACACACGTAACACAGCAAACCCTGCTACTTAGACACAGAAATGACAACGCGGTGATTTTTCCGGGATTTCAAGTTTTAATGTTTTTGTCACCCTCTTTATTACAAATACCAGTAAACGTTGGATCCATATTATATTTCCTGATTTATTTACAAAAGGATATATGTACATAAAACACTCAACAATTAAATGCATTTATTACATGCAACATTTCATAATTTGAGCTACGCAGACTTAAAACGAATTTGTAGAAACATGTGAAACTTTCTGTCGCAGTACAAACATAGATAATTAAGAAGCATGAAACCAGTTTGAATATTTTATGAATGAGTATTTCATATGTATGAGGACATGGCTACTAGATGAAAATGATATAAATTTGCATCACTAATGAATATGTTTGTAAGGAAAAATACATTTTGAATTTCGTCTGCTACGTAATAATATTTAGTTTAAATTCACGTTCTTCACTTTCTTTAGATAAGTATTTCATTTTTTTCATGGATGCTGTAATCCTATGTTCTATAAATTTATATTAAAGTATTGTTGAATATTTTATGTGCAAACTGTATTAGTTTTGTTGTTTAACAATGGAACACACGTA
>DWMP01000288.1:0-10145 GCA_018245295.1 Agara epimachia | reverse complement strand
TGGACGGATCGGGCTGAAATTTGGCATGCAGGTAGATGTTATGACGTAGGCATCCGCTAAGAAAGGATTTTGATCAAATCTACCCCCAAGGAGATAAAATAGGGGATGAAAGTTCTTAACGCGAGCGAAGCCGCGGGCAAAAGCTCGTTCCTTATATTCCTGCTCGTAAAATTCGTAATGTGATATTGAAGTATAACGTTCTATAATAATTGGGCTATCTAATGAAAAATAATGGCTCAAATGACGGGTAGTTAGGATGGAACATGACTAGTATGTATTTATAAAACACGAGTAATATCTATAATACCCATATGATACTAAAATAAAACCAACTGCAGTCCTTTTGTTTAAAACATAAAACGGTTAAAATAACTATCGTACTTACACATAGTTCTATTTTCAAATTAATCTACACGAGACTCGTTAGTATTCAATGCATTTATTTACACTTAAGAAAGTGCACACAAATCAAAGTGAAACGCAGTGGACAATCTGACATGACATTAACACAGTGTGGACGGTAGTAGAATAAGTTCAAATGTATTTCGTTTGTTCTAAATTTAAAACTCTTAAAACAATTGCTCGCTTTATACTCGTGACATGAAGACAACTTAATCAAGGATAATTAAAAGGAATAAGTCTTCTATTGAGTAAAATAATTATTTCCTGTAATCACTGTGATATTTAAATTTGTTTACTCCGACTAGTTTTAGTGGTTTTTATATATGTTTTTTTTTTCTTTTCGTCACAGATAATTTAAGAAAATTATTTAATTTCTTTTATTTCAATAGCTTATGATATACGGCAGCACATGGTACGTAGACCTTTTGAATGTTAATAGCCATTTGCCAATACTTTTTTAGATAAAAGTAACAAAGCGTAGCGTAGATTACTTAATGCTTAGCGGTTAATGCACCTCAGAAATGTTTATATGCGATCTAAATGACGACTGTAGTTATTATTCGACTTACTTCTGGAGATTTGACGAGACCGTTTTTGTCGGTCTGCTGTGACACTCATGCAGTTTTAGGGGTATTTGAAGTGTCTGTATTTGTAGCGGAATCCTTATCACGATTATTACGTCTATCAATTTTTATCTACCATAGAAGGTACAATCATCTTCGGCGCAAATTTCGTCCGTCAAACCAACACCAGTAGAGTCATTCTGATAATTTCTACTCCAAACTTTCCCAGTTGACATAAGCACGCGTTGACTGTCAGTTAAACCAATACGCTGTGACGCGATTCACACGTTACTTTCTTTAATTGTTTTGAGTGGAGGCCTGTTTAGAGTTAGTATCTACTTTACCCTGTCATCATGATTCATAAGTAGATTTTGTTTATTATCGATTATTATCTATAAACATTGCAACACCAAGGAAAACATAAACTTACCTGTTTGTATATAAATGTATTTCTTTCATATACACAAATATGTTTGTGCTGCGGTTTCGACATTTACAATTAGATTGTTATATAGGGTCACCGCGTTGAAGCGATATTTCTTAGAACGCTTTCAAACGATGACAGAGAAACGCTTTGCTTTACATCGCAGTCGTACGTAAGGCAATATGTGAAGGTTTTCTCAGATTTTTCCAGTCACCTGACAACCCTATGTAATGCCCGTGCGTTGCTCCTAGGCATTGTTTGCGTCGAGTGCAGTAACGATTTGAACAAACTGTTTGCGCAGGCTATACGCCATTTATAGTTAGTGATAATGTGAGGTGTGTACTATCACACATTTGCGGGTCCCTACTTCGATAGGGCAAACAGACCGCACGGAGCGCATGCATATCATATTTAAATACAAAATAAATCTCATTTTTTATATCGTTGTTTCGTATTGTCTTAGACAATATTTACACGCTCTCAAAAGTTTGCTAAATACATAGTTAATTGTATAGAGGAATTAATGAGAAATTAAAATGACGAGACAGATTTCCCTTCTGGCTTAGATTTTCCTTTTACATTTAGCGTTACAAAATGTCTTAATAGATAGATGATAGAGCAAAACTAGCTTTCATTTGTTGTTGTACTGATACAAGTTACTAAAATGAATTTTCTGTTTTTCTATCTTACCGAATTTTTAAGCTAAAATAAGTTTAATACAAGCCATTGATGCGCAACATTAGATACCTAATATTTATTCATAAAAAAATACATAATTACAACAATATTAAAATGGAGATGTTACATATGTACATATATCTGAATGTGATATGGATGTTGTTATGTGTGAGGCGTTGTTATATTTATGTAATGTATGCCACATTCAAAAGTATTTAATATATAATTATGTAACATAAAATGTTGTAAGCAATTTTAAGACTTAAAACATACACGTTAAGTTCTATTGTTGTTTGAACTTGTCAATGAGGGGAATTATTTAGATTATTGCTTGGCGTAGACAAACAATTGGTAGTCAACAGCTAGCGTTTCATATTGTTATGGTTAACATAACCGCATTGCCTAGTTACGCCTCTTGTTGCAATGATTCGTTGCGATAATTCATATACCACGGTGTACTTCCCTCTTCCTTGTTACTAACGGTATAAGAACTAATTTACATTGTTACAGGAGTAAAATTGGATGGTAATTGTGAACACGTTCTAAAGACATGGAACGTCGTCGTGTTGTCTTGTTTACACGACTGCTCGCAATGTTCACGTTTCACTATGGAGCAAAATCAACATCCAACACGCATAACTAATATGGGAGAAGATAAAATTTAATGCCGTTGTTAAAATACTGTTACTACTATATTCATAAAGTGTAAGATCTAAATGACAACGAGATAAAAGTGAATGATGATTTAGATATACAAACAACAGAAGTACACATAAATTAAGCACGAAAGTATAAAAAACATTTCTAGAATATTCGAAGGTATGGGTCGAAGTCGTGCTTTCTATCGCCGTATGCGGTTGAGTTAATCAATTTGTATCACTTGTACACATATCCAGCATTAGTTTAAATTTATTCATCATTCAGATAATATGCATTTATAAATAAGTTATAGGAGCGTGTGTGGGCCAGCGTAGTCCGAGCGTACGTTGCGGCCGCAGCGTAGTGTGGCGTACATAAACACTTATAAGATTTGTTGGCGCTTCGCAGGGATTATAGCGGGCGTTATCAGTATTCTTATCAGCGTCGGTGCGCTTAAACCTCGCAAGTGCAAACACCTGCCCGACCCACCTGTACGTTCGTAACACCTAACATATCTTAGGCCATTGCGACGATTATGATACACCACGATATGAGATAAACCGCCAACAATAACACTCAATATTTCCGGGTAGTGCGTTTTCTATGTCGATATTTCCCTTCAAAACCACTGCCGCGTGAGCCTTGGTACTATGAAAACAATTTATATCTCTTATCTATTTAAAATCGAACTAATTATATAATTAGCGTATTATATCGTACGTATCTGTGTGGTAAATTACTGTAGCAAAATGTAATTAGTAAACAAGTAGGTACACGGCGACTGTAGAGACATCTGTAGAAGTTATAATGCAGTAATCTACATATTAATAATTTTGTTTATTTATTTATTTATTTTATTTGTAGTACTTGTAGGTATTCTAGTATCCTTTTATATATCTTCTACCAGATAAGGTTTGTGTGGAAACTTTAGTAGGTCGAGTTAACTTAGCTCGGATATGAAAGACGAACCTATTGTATTATGAATTTGAAATATGTAACTACATCTTATACCTATTGAAATATGTAACTATATCCAAAAGACCTTGATAAATTTTCGGACATATTCTGCTTTGTATAGTCAATTACGACTTTCTGTCACTTTCTTCATTAACATTAACAAACGCTGCTGATTTTAATGAAATTGATAAAGACTACTTTCTATATTAAGATTAATAAGGACTCAACTTTCTTTATTAAGATCAATAAAAACTTAACATTTTAGATATGTAGGTGAGTAGTTGCGTAATGTATTTTTTATTCGAACTCAAGTCTTTTTTAGCTGGCTGGTTGCGATATCTACATACATTATTCGTTCGTCCCAAATACCATAGTTAACGACACTTTGTTTCTTTATTATTTAAAAATAATTATGAACACTTCAAACTAAAATGTATCATATCTAAGTATTAAACGTGACTTGTAAAAAGTATTCTACGAGAACATTCTAAACATTAACATTACGAGTATTTCTTTGAAGGAAAAAGGCTAAGTAGGATATCCTAGGCTACTATACTAACGTCCTGATTTCAGGTAGAACCAATGAACTGATAACAGACACCTGCGCTCACACCTGTCCGCTTATCGCTCTGGAGAAATGCGTATTATATGTAAATTAATATGGAAGCCTTTATTAGCAATAAAACCGACAAATAAAATTTATCGCAATTAAGACTTTTTATGCTTTAAGCAAGCGTAGTTCGCATCCTGGGAAGCATTTTCGCATACTGAGATGCTCAAAGGGATGCTTAGTTAGTAAATATGTATCTGTGACTTATGTAGGACTGAGTTGGTTTCCTCTAAATGCACGTGCAGTGGATTTACACACTTCTTGAATCGAAAAACAAATTGTTTCATTTGAAACCTTTATCGATTACTAGGAAATTCTCTTAGTGTTTTTGTACAATAAATATATCATGACTTTTACGAGTGTCATTAGGTATGCTAATTCAAATCTCGAATACACAAGTGAGGTGCAATTTCATGTCATTTAAATCATAATGTATGTGATGTGTATCTATGTGTCGCAGCAATACATCATCATACAATCTATCCTGAAGGGAGTGACCGACTCCATCAATATTTACCGTCATTATGCTACATAGTTGCTAGTAATCAGTTATTTTCTGAAAATGAACTGTACTTATGCATTTCCATAATTATGGTTAAATATTAACCTGGCCGCCACTAAAGTATCATATAAGATCAGTTATTTATCATACTGACTGTACGCGGATCTGGCGAGTGTGTGTAAAAAATTATGAATGTAGAAAAGCACGTAACAACCGTTAGGATTGGCAATCGGTGCTCCCCGCCTACCCCGTTAGGGACCTGGCATGGTGGTATAATAGTAAGAAAACGATTGTTGTTGCGGGGAATGTACAACGGTTCTGTTAGTTTGATAATATTGTCATAAAAATATAAATGACGTGACGCGTTTTGTTGTGAAACCTATAAAACCGCCTACGCATTGGCTTATGAGTATGACCGAATTGAATGTAGCGGGTTCGTTACCGGCGTTATCGCATCGCCTGATAACGGGGGATAACGGGTAATGCGATTACACAGGTGTTCGGTGTGTCCGCACCGCCACGCGACCTTCGCCTCGAGTGCAAGCGTCATCCACTACCATTACACACACAGATACATACACACATGTGTATATATAAATATAGTATAATAATAATATAATATCTTGGGACACCCTAACAGGCGGCCTTCCGATCCCAAATTAGGCAGTATCTTACAATGATAACAAGACAGCTGATAGATTAAATATAACACTTATAGATATTTTTATTACACCCACGCAGAAGAAAGAAATGTGCACATCGCACAAATGTTTGTCCTGGGTGGGAATCGAACCCACAACCTTCTGTTTAGCAGTCAGGGTCTCTAACCATTCGACCAAGAGGCCAGGCCATACAAGACATGATAATTTCTTTCTGTACGTACCACGTAACTGGTTGGGCTTGCAGTACTTCCTTAACATTTCATGGAGCATAAATTATGAAATGGAAATTTGCAACGACCACCCATGTAAGGAACATCAGTGATGCTTCTCATTATCATATCACGTGAAGCGCTCTACGGTGACTCTACAAAGCCAAGCGACACTTGGATGGGTGACCGCTAGTGGCAAATTTCATTACCTAACACTCGTTATACTTTGTCGATGGCCGTAAGTTGTCGTCGATGGCCGGCAGTGTGCTGGAATATGCTCCAGGATTCCCGCCATTTCTGTTACTTCTTGCTATTCCCGCTATCCTTTCCCAGCATTCGAAAGGAAAATGTATGGCAGCCGTCATATAATATAATTTGATATTCCTTAGTCACGCAAATTCTCTCTGAACGGGTATATAACGATTACGTTTTTTTCCAATTTTATAAAATACCTGTAGCTTGTAGTAATATTGTTATTTCCTTAAGAACTGACCTTGTACCGAGAAAAGTAATACGTTTAACTTCAGATTGTAAGAATTCAGATTCGAATTCGAGTCCAAGTAAATACTTACAATTTTTATCAAGAAAAAAGACTGACCTTAATTGGTTTTTACGCGTAGGTACCTCGTACTGCTAATTACCTGTATTGTTGTACACTGACGACATTGAGCTAATGTTTGCCGACCGCTCACAATACTACTTGTACTCATATATTGTTTAGCCATAAGACTCTCTGTACCAAGTCAAATAAGACATTAAATTCTTTGCTAATGTTTAGCAAACATATCCCAGTATTTGTAAACTCTATGCTTTTAGGTATAATGTTGATTTTTGAATGTTGTTAGCCACGGTTGAAGTATTGCTCGCGCAGCTGATCAAATATTGTAGTCGCGATAATTGGCCGTGATGCAATCGCGTGATCTCCGCATCCGTTGGCCTCTGGTTTTCCAAATTCTTTACTCAAAAGCTTCATTTAAAAAGGCTGCGTAAAGCAGCGGTTATTGAAAAAATAACGCTCACACAACTCTCCTTTGAATAAGCACTTTAGTGACTGTCACCTTGCTTTTACAACAATGTACGCTTTTTATATGTTATGCTGTGTCTATATGCATGTAATGTTTGTTTGTATGCGCTATTTGGGAAAAGTTTAGCGTTGTCTTTTCAAAGTGTTAGGTGGTTTGAGATTACAATAGTCTCCATTTATCTATTTATATATGTGCCAAAATAATGAAACTGTATTAAAAACCCTTTGATGCAATTGAGAAAATCCGGTCGTGTAGTTGGTAAATTTGTTATTTCATTTGGTATCGTGTTGTAGCTGCTATGGACCTTCTAAGAGAAGTCTATTTCACGATTCATTTATTATAAAGGTCGTGCAAGGCTTAATAACTACGAAATCCGTTTACATATAAAAACATACATATGTATAAAAACTTTTAACCTTGAAAGTATTGTCAGTCGAGACCAACCAACGAAATTTTAATACTTCTATTAAATACAGTACGCTTCATAATACTGTATTAATACCATCATGAACTTGTTTTAGTCTGTTTTATTGTGATGTTCTATTTGTTTGTTATATTCAAGGTTTTTATTCGAGTGTTCTCAGGCACGAAATGCTTACATCATCCCAAAAATCATATAAAATTAATAAAAATAAAGTTGAATAACGGTTTACATTCCGTAATGTTGTTTGATTTTTTCCTAATCTTTTTATGTCCATTATAACATAAAGGTTTTGTACCAAGTGTGTACAGTCTTAGTACAAACAACCAGCATTATCGATCAATCATTGAATGTGATAAAAGGTAGGATCTGATTGCTTGTTATATGTTCGAGGCGGTATAATTCTTTATCCTATTGTTGTATGTAATGAAATAATCACTAACATTGATTTTTTTTTCGAATTCATACGGTACAAAGTGATTCTTATGGTATAGTCCATTATAAATATTATATTGGTCGGATAGGAATAAATATTTAAAATGGAAAAGAGACGTGGAAGAGGGTAGGAATTAAATTAAAAGTATGAATAGTTTCATGTTTTTTTATTTTCTGATTGTTCCATTCAGGGCTAGATATTTATACAATAAAAGTCAGTGCGCAATTTTTAATTATTACAAGATAAATATAAATATATTGACAGATAAGATATAAAAATGTTTAAAGTACAATTAAAAGTCGATAAAACTTTGTGACCTAGAAATCTAATTAAATAATGAACGATGAATATTTTTAGTGCTGTAGGTATTCGACATCCGTGTAAAGTTTGAAAATAAAATACCATTATCTTCGAGGAAATTGTCGAATCGTAGATGTTGAGCTTTTGATATTATTTTATATTCGAAGTCCACTCGGGTAGCGCCCTCAATGTGCATCAGAGATCACACCGCATATCTCAATAAAGTCTATCAACAAACAATTTGCTTGACCACTAGCAACTCTCATTAACTAAAACTATAACAGTCTATTTAAAATCATAATACACCATAATAAGAATAATATAAGATAATTAAAGCATTTTCACCTTATATTCAATATAAATCATAAAAGGTCTCAAATTGATAATTTTTCGCTAATTTTAATATACTTTTTTTCACTTTTACATACACTATTTACAAGTATTTTCGTACTCGACGCAAATTTATTTAAGTTAATAATGAAATAGAAACCTGCGTTTAGTACCTACAAAATAATATTCTCATATTTCTAATAGCAACAAAATCGCCATGCCATAAATCACACTCATGAAGTTTAACTTAAAATAAAATATAGGTAAATCAACTTTCAATTGATTCACATCTTTGATATAAATGGAAGCATCGTTTAATAACTAAAAGTAAGGTTTGAATTTGAAAGAAATAATTGAATGACAGTGACATATTGTTGTATGAAACAAGTTTACTGAGATTTAAATAATTTGATATCACTAAAGAGAAAGGCAGGTGGGTCGTGTGTAGATGATCCGCAAACCTCTCAACATAATATTATTTACAAACACGTTCACGTACATCTGCCTTATAACTAATAAAGCTTTTTACATAAAAAAGGTTTCAACAAACAAGTCTCCGCGTCGCCTACCGGCGGCCGGCGGTCGATTGCATTGCAATGCTCAAGTCTTCTGTGTAATGCCACAAATTAATTAAATTAACGTAGTATATTGATCATAACGAGATCGTGATTAGGATATCATCATGAGATGATCTTCACTGGAACTGATGGAGGCGGCCTCGGTCCCGGAGCCGCGCGGACCCCACCTCTGCCTCCGTAGCACTCGCCGTGCACAACGAGGTATATCTTGATATTTACCATAAATTAAATAGTCTCTTTAAACTAAACACCGTTTAACACGACGTCGGCCTGTTCGGTTGGTCTTCCTTCTCTGGGGTCTGTAACAAAATGAAAAAGAACGTCAGTTTAGCGATTACCTATATTTTAATTCATATGTGGACTTGTTTAACGTTAATAAAATTGTATACCCCTCGGTGTTCTATTACAATTTATTAGTGATTGCGACAAGTAGTGTATCGGGTGGCACATGCGCATCGCGCCCGCGTCCGGCCATCTGTCACCGCATATGCTCCTCGTTTCAACACTGTTTTAATTCATTAGTCCTGACAATGGGCATGCTGTTTTGTTATCCTACTTTTATTACATGTCATATAGATTAAAAGCGACAAGTTTACAGCGATTAATGCACTACACGGACGTCGCCGATGGACGTACCGTTGGCTATGGTAGCTGTTACGATGTATCGTTCCGAGTATCGGCAAGTGTTAGATTACCGCTTCCCGTCCGCGTACATCCGCGACACAGCTGAGCGGCCGCACGTGGTCGTACCCTATTTACGGATACGTGTCGAAGGGAGAGCGCATATGTCCCGAACGGATCGGGACTTTGCGAGAGCGAACACGTGAAATCCCTTTATGAGACGAGCATTGTCGGCCGGGTAATGAATAGGTACGTTGCATTTATTTAGCTATCCGCCACCGGCACCGTCACGTGTGTTCACACGCAGCTGTGAGCGACCGTTACCCGCACAATGCCCTCGATCGATCCGTCGCCGTCGATGGAATCCGAGCGATCGGCGAAATCGTTGCACGTGTGCCGTGTTGCGGAGGTTCGCCGAGACGTTTTGCGGTGAAGCTGCATTGTCTACTCGCAGCCGCCGGTTTATTAGTGCGGAGAAGCGTAAAGGTGCTCATAAAACTTTCACGCGCGAGATTTATGCTAGAGGTATGAGGAGACAAAGATATTCAGAGGAGCGAGCGGGCGTGGGCGCGGACACCTGGCGGCTCGTTAGTGTCGCCTGTCGCGGCCGAGGGACGCGGCGCGGGCGCGGATCCGCGTAGGCGGCAGGCGCTGTGACGGCTTCACAGATTGTCACTTCATTGTAATATACGTACTCGTGTATTTAAAAACTCCACAGGACTCCTCATTCACTGTTCAATTGCTAGTATTCGATGTCGTCCCTTAATTGATCAAGAATACTCGTATGC
>DWMP01000287.1:0-10152 GCA_018245295.1 Agara epimachia | reverse complement strand
GCAATTTCATCTCATATTCAAAAACTGAATAGAACTCGTACCTATAAGCAGTTAAATAAACTAGCCTTCAGAAGTGTGAAGGGTATACGAAATACCTATATGTTGCAACGAGTCTTGGTAGATAGTAGAACCTTCCTTCTAAGTGTGTTTACTGGAGCCATAGTAGTTGTATGTGTATTGTTGTACTGTGGATTATAAGCAATAGCTGTATATTCTTCATTTGTCCTCACAGGTATCGATTCACTGTCCCGACATGTTACGCCAACAATATAAAAAGGGCTTTTGATTGTATGTATTTCACATTTGATTTACAACATATTTGAACGCTTCAGACATAAGTAGGACTGGCTATATGTTACCTCATTAATTCTATTTCGCAGGAACACCGAGAGACCCATGTAATAAAATGGGTGTAGGACACTTGATCATTTCTTAGAATCAGGAGATTTAAGGTCTATGACATCAACTTTAATCAATTGCGGACTGGCGGACTTCAACTGTCGTTATGGACGACTCTAAGATGTATTGTGTGGCTTGCCTCGCGATGTTTTCCTTCAATGCCATAGTTATATTCATACATTATTTCATGAATCCGGATATGAGTATGTATACCAGTTCATCACTAAAGCATATTGTACTACATCATTTCACATCTTATAGTAGGAACCTACCTATAGATCATCACACGCCCAGAATTAAGTATAAATAAGACGCATTATATTATCCACCTTCTGTCTATGTGACTATAGGTTTTTATTACTTTGTACCCCGGATGCAGATTTCAATTTTACCAGGAGGAATGCATAAAAACCGCAATTACTAAGTAAACTTGGAGCAGATTATATATAGTCCGTGGTTCGTTATGCAAATACAAAATAAAACGGCATGTCTATATACGATCTATTAATTTATTGCGAAAATTGATATACGCACCCATGTATGCAACATAATATGTACACAGGAGCTAAAATAATATGTTATAAGCACTGTGGTTGTTCATTTTCCCATGCGCTGGATGGACCACTCCTGTTGGCACAACGGGCAGCGGTTGTTCTGCTTCACCCAGAGTGACATGCAGCAGAAGTGGAAGCTGTGGTTGCATTCGCCCCAAACGACCACACAGTCTTGCTTGCCGTACGAATCCTTCTTGCTTTCACCTTGACATCTGAGGCATGCGTCTGTAAACAACAGGCAAATTAAATATTTGACTTTGTTCGTGTATGCATTTGTAGGGTCAAATCGTAAATTCAGGCCACAACCCGGCCACAAGACCATTTCCCGTAGTAAAAAAAATAGTTTCACAATATTACTAAGAATACTATACATTGACGTCTTAAAAAGAACCTTTGAATGATGATATTAAATAATCTTCCAATGTAGTCGTATTTTAGCCAATGTATCTTTATTTCGTGTCTCGTATTACATCTATAATACATATCTCTTAGAACAGTCTCGGCGTGTAGGTAGGTATACGTACAGATTGCATAGTTTTTATTACTTATGATTAAACAAGGCATCACTGTTGGTATCCATGGATACAGTGAATATTCTATGAGTTCAATAAATATGACACAAGTCACGTATATGTGTGCGATTAAAACATTTCCGCACGTAAAACTTCCATTTCCATAGCGAAAATGGACGTGGATACTGGTAGGTTATGCAATGAAATATGAGCAATCTACAGTAATCTGCAGGTAATAAAATCTAAGATATTCCCGAGTGGAAATATCTTTAATGTTCGATACGACATTCGAACACATCAAGCGTATTTCTCGACTGAAATGATTAAGTATTGAAAGATACTGTAATGCTTATTTTATTGCACAAACCAACGTTCGATATATTTTATAAGGACCATTAATATACAGCCATAATAATTAACATAACAGTTGAAGTACGACAATCAATAAAGCTTTATAATTTAACGCACAAATAACACAATTACTGTAACTATTGCAAGATTATAAATTTCACGAACATAAATCCGATTTATATAATCTAGGACCGACCGTGACCGTGGCGGATCAGGAGGCATTGCACTGATATCGTGGGCAAACACGTTGCACTAGCAATGTTACATACAGCCCTTGGCACATGCTGAGCCGCATTCGGTAAGGGCCACTAACAGAGAAGACATTAGCATTTGTTTTCACATTGCCACGCAGGTATTATCGATATATGGGTGTTATCAGATTTCCCATTCAAAAAGACCTTGGTCCGTGTAGATACGTACAAAAAAATAAGATCAGTACCTCTCAATACTTTCTAAATGGTAATTTTTCAATGTGTATCGAACTGGTTTATAGCGAGCAATTATGAGTATGAATATCAATTTGACATTGCCGGATGCTTGTTGTGTTCTCGACGCAGTTGATCAAAATCGACGACGACCAAAATCAGCACACGCTCTAGCCTGTATCAACTACTGGAGTACCTACCTACTCATCCCTGTACACATATTTGTTGATGTACCTGCATATATCTGTTGGTATTTATCAAATTCGGAAAGTACCGAATTCACATAGTCATACTGTGCACACTGTGCATAATGCACGTTTTTATACAAACGCCTAATTCTGATTTTCCTTTTTTCTCACTTTCCGAGTCATGTATTTCAGAAAGCTCCTAAAACGTCTAACGCCGGATTGACCGTTTAAAAACACATTACAATTATTTACGATAAACTACGACTTGGAATGTGTCGTAACAATTCTACGTGCGTATTGCAACTTCAAGATTTTCCTTTTGAATTTCCGACACTAAAATTAGCGTTCCTTGTTTGCGTATAGTGATTGCGTGTATGGATATTTTAGCGTAGTGCGTATATCATGTCTAAAATTAGTGCCGCCTTAGAGTGGGAACGTATCCGCACCCGATAAACTATTATAAACACAGAACTCTGGTGTTTACTTTCGTTGAAACTTTAGGTTACATATTAGATCCCAGCGACGTTGATCGATGAGAACACCTGCGTTTTGTTTTTGTTAACGACTCCTCACACGATCCATGGAGACGGCAATAAGCAATTTATGCTAATTTGAACGAAGTGTTCTGGAGTGACCGTGACGTGTATGTTTATATTGACTATAATGGATGTAATGATTGCGGAATGGTCAAAAATTGCGATATTTGACCGTTTTGGTAGATTAACGGGGTAATATAACTGGGTTACATACATAAATATATATATCGGTTTGACCACTTAGGTACTTTTACATTAGGAAAATTGTATACCAAATATGATTTAAACATTTAATTAATAACAAATGGTAACATAGTATTTACATATTTTATAGTTAAATGCGTTGGTTAACAATTTTGTTTTAAACGTAAAAAGATATTCTTGGTGGAAATGTGAATCTGTCTCCAACACAACACAAGCCGGTCGCAACGATCACTAGCGTACCTATTCTACATGAAATTCTTTTAAGCTTGACACGCGTTTTATAGAAAATGTAAAAGCACGATAAGTTATTTGGCGCTTTTTAGTACTTCTTACTTTGCCGTATCTGTCAGCGACAGGAAGATTCTACATTACATAAGAACCGCAATAACTGCGTAGTTCCTCATTTATAAGGCTACTAAGGCGGTATTGTGCATATTTATTTAAGCAAACGCGCATTAGATTGTTGCATCCATATGCAAATGTTTGCAATGAATAAAGAATACGACAATACCCTTGCATAATGCCACTTTACACAAAGTTTGTATGGCGTAGATGGAACCGGTGTCACACCGTATAAACACCATCACGCCATAGATTTATGATCATGACTCTTAACTATGCACATATTAAGTGGCAGACAATTGCTAGAATAAAAAGAAATAGCGCCCAAAGCTCTCGGTAAAACATAAGAATGAATTTGTGTAAATAATATCGAACAGACCACGAAAAAGGGACGCGATATGTTCTGTTTCAGCTAAAGGCTAGAACGCGGGTCAGTGGATCGCAAGGTATACGAAAGTAGAAATGCATCAATGATAACCATTTACATCTGGATCCAAAGCAAAACACAATAAAATTCATATAATTTTTCGGTTTTACCAAAACAATATTTATAGGTATTTATTGTGTCCTTGAAACTGAGATACGAACTTTTACACAAAACAAAGAACTTTTACTTTCCGAGACTACACACTAAATAAACAGTGACACGAGAGCTAACCTTCTTCTATGTATAACGTATTCATTGAGATCATACCAATGAGTTCAAACACAAATAAATACTTCTGCAATGAGTTGGTGAGGAATTGGATAACCTGCTGATTGCAATTGACACAGCAGCATCAGGTCAGGTGTTTTGTACACGAACAGAACTGTAATATCAATGACTTCACGGGATACTAGATTTTGAATCGATGAGAGCAGTAGGAGTTGCACATCCCTTCAACAACTTGGAACGAGCTGATTATATTCAAACGCTTTAACAGATTTAAGTTAATCAAAGCTAAGACTTTGCCGACCGTCGCCCTTTAAACTATATTAAACCAAATGACTATTTTAACGTAAAAAAAATGTACAACGGGTCATCCGTTTAGGAGCTACGATGCCACAGACAGACACTCAGATGCATACGCTAAACTTATAACACCGCTCTTTTTGGGTCAAGGCTTGAAAATATTATTTTTGTTCCATATTGGATATCGAGTTAATCGTTGAATTCTTAGATAGATAGACATTACACTACTAAGTAATAAAAACTGCTAAGTTACATAATTTTGTTTTCTTTCGTCAAGAATTTTTAAGAAGAATCTAGTGTTGTTTATACGCAGTAAAAAAAAAGTGTAAAATAATTATTGCACTTAAATAATTACATTTATAAGGTAATACGGTGGAATTCATTATAGTGGCGACCGCCCAAGTAATTACTGTAAGTATTATTGTCTTACTGCGCAATACGATTCTTGTTTGTCTGTTTTTAACAGCTTAATAGAATAATTAAACACGCTGTCATGCTAAGTCAAGCAGTAGGCACTATTTATATATGCGACAAATAAGTTGGAAGAATTATTAATATGATAGAAACGTCTCCAACATACTACGTATAATATAACATGTCTATTGCAAGGTGTTGTAAATGCAGATGATTGAGTTTATAATGAAACTGTTTATATATGAGCCAATTTGAATATATGCAGATGATGTATTGTACATTTAAATACATATACACATGTAGAAAACAATGCCCGGAAATTTGTTGCCTCCAAATTTTTATGCATTTGAATTAAGTACGTAAACTTATAGAATAAAACAGAAAGTATAGTGCGTTTGGTTTTGTTAGGTAATAGAAAAAATATAGAATGTTAAAATCGACAATAATCGAAAGAAGCCTGTGAATTTATAAGGGATAAAATATACACAGTACAGTATAAAGAGATTTACGTAAAAAAAAACCTTCGATCGGTCGCGGATGACACCGGAATGCCGCATTGAGTTTTCTTTGGCTAGCGTACCTACGTGCGATATCTTGTAATCCACATCTGCGGGGTGATTGATCCCGTCGTTGTATATTTTTAGAAGATCTGAAGATTCCGCGTCACGCTGACATTTTCAAGAAAACGCATCCAGAAAGATGTCAATTCGAATAATAATTGCGATAATGTTTTGTGGCAGATTGTGGTCTGGATGTAGATAATTATGTTGTCAAAATAGAGAAATGAACACATTAGGAAGCAAAGTATATTGTTAATAAGTTCCTCTGACGTGGAAATCAATTGTGTTTTATCACCGTTTTTATTAAACCCTTGTTAAGAATAATAATAACCGGGGACAATTCCAAGAACTCTTTATTTCCAGTAAAAATCTAGAGTTTGAATCTTAACACAGATAAAACTTTAATTTCTGTAATAATCATAATAGAAGCTTTGTATTTAAAATATCACCATACACCTTTCAGCATCGTCTTTACTTTATGGTTAAAAAAAAATTTCGAAATCGGTACACGCGTTCCAGAGTTATGAGGTAACAAACATAAAAAAAATTACAGACGAATTGAGAACCTCCTCCTTTTTTTGAAGTCGGTTAAAAAGTAATGACAGCCTTGTTACGGGTCAGCGGGTTTGTAGCCCGAACGGCGCGACTGGCGCAGGCGCCTCGTCGATAATACAAACGTTACTCATCGTAAAGACATAAAGTTACAGTGGAAATTTACTTGTCGGAAAACATTCCATAAAAATTTAAATGTTTATTAATCGAATGAGAGAAAGTTCGATAAAAGTAAATTCTTTATTGCTTTTGTATATATGTATCTGGATATTTGCGATCCTAATGAAATTGTTAAATCCGTTTTAAGATTCGTGGAATAATTTTATCGTCACCATTTGGTCCGACATAAAGGTTTTCGTCTAAAGTAAGTACTTATCTGTCCAAGGTATAGTTAACTGCTAGTACCTCCAAGATGATGTTCATCCGATTCTAAGCGGTTTCAGGTATCGTGCTCAAGTGAGCAAGCACATCTTGTTTGCGCAAAGACTACTCCAATATAATATGTGATTAGAGGTCTAATGAAAGTTTTGTAATATCTTACGTTGAAATGAATTGCTATTATAACATTATTTTTTTTTTTTTATTACTTCGTTTATTTACTATATCTAAACTGTAACTATATTTATAATATATACTTTAAACTTTAGTTTGACAGTCGTAACAGCTCTACCTTATTGAGGGTAACGATCTAAAGTCTAAATATAGAGGCCATTTTATGTCTAGCACTTTTTGTTTTTATAATAATTAAAATTTAGAATAGATGTTGCACTTACTTTATGCCTATTCTCACCCACACATAATCGCAAGTAACGTACTGAAGGCGTCTAGATTTGCACTTTCGCACACCGACAGAGACGTGTGTGTGTACTGTATTAGTATAGCAGTGTTGGTGTTGGTGGTGTGCGATCTCTGTACTAGTGTAACCGACACATTCAGGTTCGTCAGCGGTGCTAAACCTTACTGAAAATAATCGCCCAAGGTCACCTACACTAAAATGATTCAGTTATGTACTTATATGATAAGAAAAATTTGTTCTACAAATTTGCTCAACGTAAAACAAGGCGTGACCGTAATGGACGCGAAGTACGCACACTGAATTTCCATTACATGGGAAATTTCCAAACATAATATTTTGAGCGCACTTCGCATTCATACACAAAATATAGCAATTATAAACTCTGTGTTATTTCTCTTAACTGCTGTCAAAAATATCAATTCTGCTATAAACAAGAAACTGTGCTGAACACCTGCTTCTTTCTTCTAGTACTTTTCCATCAAAACCTTGGCGCATACATAATTCGAAACTGATGAACATATAGTTAACTCTCTCACGCACACGACTATCTGTACTTGTGATGGAATTAAGAAATGCAAAACTGGCTAATTGAGCGGATGAGTGTAAGTTAATTGCATACGGCCTTTTAGAGGAATGTCGGTGGCTGCTAATGTAGCTAGTTTTCCATATTACATTAAATTATTCTAGCGTATTTTATTATTGGTCATACTCATCCTAGATTTATTTATATTTTATGAACATAAGCGATTAGGTGAAATACCAATTTTCAGTATTGTTAAGGTTTAGTTTAACGGGGTGATTACTTATATCCATAAAATTGTAAGTTTTATAAATTTGTTACAACGACGACAAAAAAGCAATTCATGCCGATGTGGACAAGTACCTACAAGTACAGTGAAATACCTTCATAAATAAATAACCGTAAGAAATTGTTAACGAGCATTTGGACGTTGGCGCCATCCTGAGTTCATGTCGCGATCAACACGTTTCATTAATAAGTTGACCAACCGAACTGACAACTTTTACTCTGATATTAGTGAATTAAGGATCTGCATGCCGATCCCCGATGGCGAGTTACTTCTACCCTACTTAGTGCAAGTAAAAGTGTATTAAAGTGGTCTCAAGCCATAAATTGCATGAAAAAATATGCCGTCGCTAAACTCGCACACAAGCATATTTAATATGGTTTCTGATACAATGTCCGACTTTTGACTTGACTGTTATTATAATATATTATTTATTGCTATTTATTGTGATTCAATGAATGTGGTCTGCCTGCAGTTGCCACTTCTAGTGCTCTCTCTTTTCCTCTTTCTCCTCTCATAAAGTGCAGTGTTACCTTAAAAATTAGTATTTAATATGAGATTGACGTTACTTTATATACGATATTGTAACATCGCGATTGTTGAAAAGTTATTCTAGAGGTCATCGTACGGATACTCTTTATTAATTAACTTCGACTGTGCTCATTGCAAAATCAAACAGCACACGAGAACCGAATGCAATATTTCTAGAACAGAAATGCCGGACATAAATTAATATCTTCTAACGTCTGACAATAAAGAAATACAAAAGACTAACACGGCAAAAAATACAATACAATATATTACATAAGCAACAGTTGGCTCGCAATCATAATAGAATTCGCAACTAGGAAGCTATTTTCGCACACAACTGTCCTTTCAATAGGTTCTTGAAAGCATGTAATTAATCCTAACACGCAATCACCACTTATAAACATGCTTTAAAACTGTATATGTTTCATATGTATGCCACATTACACTATGGAATTTTTTTATTATATAGGTACTTATAATACGATTCTATTACACAATAAAAACTCTTGACGGCTATCGGTTCATGCCGGTGGCGGTCCTGCTGCATTACAAAAGTTTTTCTTTAAATAAGCTGGGTAGGCAAGTGCGGTCAGAAATAGCTTCGCCGGGTTTACTGTAAATCCTTATTTAGCGAAACCGACGAGCGCCGTGTGGCGCTCTAAGAAACATGCCCTGAAGACGTAGTTTTTTTTGTCATTCCTACGCAACCAGATTATAAATAGACGCATAGGCCTCTACACAGATATATTTTACGAGTAGCAAAAGTAGTGAACTCGCTCACGACTCCTAAGAACCCTGAAACGAATTGTAGCGACTAGCGAACATATTTTATTTGCACTTTCAAGGAATTAAACTATACTTGTGGAACTTAAAGATTTTAATCTTGCATTTGAATTTATTGTTGTTAATGAGAACTAGAAATTTCATTTATTTCAATAAACGGTTGGGTAATAATATATGCAAGTAGTTTTTGTAATGCATGCAGTTCAAGCACGAACGTATTACGAAGTTACTCAAATATATTTGTACGTAAAATAAATATTTCCAATTACATATAATTTTTCATTGGACTGTAACATACATGTATCTCAGGCTTTATTTAAAATTTATAAGTCCGGTTATCCAACCC
This sequence comes from Agara epimachia, assembly GCA_018245295.1. Lineage (NCBI taxonomy): Eukaryota > Metazoa > Arthropoda > Insecta > Lepidoptera > Hesperiidae > Agara > Agara epimachia. Next base: position 901 of record DWMP01000287.1, on the reverse strand, counting down.
GTCCCGTATGAAGCTATTATTTATTTTAAAGACAAAAGATTTATATGGTAGTCATTATAAAATTTATAAACCAGGGGAGAAAGAAGTATTGCAGGGAATAAAACGGGTATAAATTAATTACACACCTAAATTTTGATATTCTAACATTGCACAAACAATTTACATGCAATCAAGTGGGATATAACGACGCCAATTAGTATAACAATGCGCCTTTTCAAGTGAAACGTCTAAACATTTCACTAAGTTATCTTATCGCTAAACGCGTGTTAGTCGGAGTACGGGTGATAAAACCGCGACTCAAATTTCACGACGTGAACGAATCTCGTCCGAGAGGTAGACACGTGCTTTGTTCGCAGGGGCTTGGCCCGTCTGACCTTCTCCATTACGCAACAGTGCACCTAACACAAGGACGGCCGTTGCCACACGTTCAATATCGCGAACTAGTGCCACCAGTCCTGCTTGGCCAGCGTTACTGCCTAATCTACATTTCATTGCGCACGAATCGGCGGTCCTTCGTGGTTTCGTAGTTTTTTGCGTTTATCTGAAGACGAAATACGCAGGAAACCAAAACACTTAATATCAATAACCTGTTAAAAACATATTATGCTTCAATGGTTTAAACAATCTACTTGCATGAAATTTTACAGAGGCAAAAATAACATACTGAAACTTTGAATGTCATTATGATGTTCACTGTAAGAAATACTTTTGATTAATTCATTTTGTGCCAAAACCAAGATCGTCCAAGAATTATATCGCTACTCAATGCTTAAATTATACATTTTTTATTTACACAAATAAAAAAATGTAACAAGAAAAATTTTAGTAGAAAACTAGAGTATTGAGAATCCATGATTATATTAAAAATACAGACAAAGACAGTTACTATTACAACGGGAAA
>DWMP01000286.1:0-10167 GCA_018245295.1 Agara epimachia | reverse complement strand
TGATGGTGATAAATGATATTATACTTTTTTAAAGAAATAACCGATGTTTTTTTTCATTTTAACACAGATATGAAAAAAAATTATGCCCTTAAAGATATTATTTAACTACGCATTGCAGATAATAGAATACCATGGTAAGTATTATTTACATAATTTATGATATTTCAAGAAAATGTAGTGAACCTACTTCGTAGGTAGATTTTACGATTGATTATAGTAACTTAATGTAATTGATATAGAAATGACGCTTCTGAGTCCCGAGAGCCCGCTAGCCAGTAACGAATTGAGTAAAGAAAGCGTACTCGTAAACCGCTTTAGTATGTTTCTTTCGCATCCAGATAAATTATTAATAGGAAGCACTGTCAGTGATGTGGCTCTGACCGACCTAAAACGGGAAGGTAGTTAAACAATACATTCTAGTTGCGGAAATCGTTAGATAAAATAGGAGGGGTGTATTGGGTATTAATGTAATATATTTAGATTTTTTTTCAGTTCGTGAATGGAAAAATTATTAAGAAGAGGTGATAAAGGTACTCATGCCCCATGTGTTCAAAGTAAAAATGGTGCAGTTTTCAGAGTTTTATATTTGTATGTGTCCTAAGACCTACTTAATTACATTCCCGATTTCAAGTTTCTACTCCCTCTGGAAGTGCCTCATAATATTGATTAATCAAAGAATAAGTCAGTTAATAGTAACATGGACGATTACGAAAGTCGAATATCTCAGGAACCACTCGACATACCTTTCTTATTGTTTTTACAAATAATACAATACTAATGTGAATTGAACTTTTCAAATCAAATAATTTTATGTGGAACGAAAACAAAGTTATGATAGGGGGAAAATACGCTGAAACATTTCTTGTTAAACACACTGCGTGCAATAAGCTGGAACTTTGTCCAGGCGCAATGCTGTGTGCCTACATTGATCTTACGTGCTCCACCTTAGGCGTAGCAATGTGAGTATTCAGTAATAAAATAAATATGAAGTAAATATCTGTGAAATTATTCCACGCTTATTCTTGTATTTTTTTTTCTTCGTTAATACTAGACGTTTTTTTTAAATTCTAGTAATATAACTAACGTTGCAGTCAGTTTTATGGTCTTTTCAGTTCACATTCATAGTCATTAGTCCCATAAGTTCTTTGACGACACGCCTAAATCCTCATATCACGAAAATTATTTTGTGGCTGGCGTTACGATGCAAAACAAGTTCATGCAAATAGCATCCGTTAACATAAAAAACCTTTTACGCATATGAACATTTCATATTCATACCTTCGCAGGGTGAAATATGTATACCACAAACATACTCACTGGTCCCGATTGAGAGACAATCGCGAAAAATAGGCTTCACCTAATAATATAGATCGTATCTACTTACATATGTCCGATATTTTTTTATATTTCCACTTTTATTTTTTACTCTCTTGAGTTAATAGTAGAATGTGTATTTATTGCAGTATAGCGGACTTTACTAATGTATTGCTTTTATAGCATTATGTAATAAGTTGTTAAGTAGCGGGAGGGCGTGTGCCGCACTGGTGGAGGTTGGCTGCGCGCCAGCTCGCTGACGAGTGACGACCCTTATCTCCGCATGGATCCACGACCAATACCTACAAGCTCGCAAAAATTGAAGTTCCGCTATTCAGATCAATCTTGCGCTACGCCACATGGGGCTGGCTTAAATCCAATACATGATTAACGCTTCTAAGAATCTTGAACGACCTTCAAACACGTGTCACCAAATACAGGTACCGATGACAAGTTGAAACATAATTCAAAAATGAATTATATTTGAATTCTATGAAAACTTTCTGATGATTACTTGTGTAAAAGATTATTAAATGTATCTGTAAATGATAGGGTTTTATTCGATTTAGTCCAACTGTTTAGGTATATTTTTTAAAATATGTAATTTGAAATAAATTATGATCAAATATTGAGTGAATTGTTTGACTCGTAAAGATAAGTAAACGATTTTTTTTCAAAAAGGTAGAGCGATTATCATAAAACAACTTAAATATAAAAACTATTAAGGGACTGTTAAGAACTATCGAATAAAACTCATTCTAATTTCAAAAACTTAATCTTTCACTCTGTTAACTAGACCTATCCAGTTTAAATGTTTCTCTCGTTTCTCTCTTAGGATTATGAAATGTATGAACGTCAAACACGAGACCGAAAAGTCTGAGCGTTTTAAGTAAAAAATTATACAGTTATTAGTAACAGCAAACAGTATAATTTATGAAGCGATTAAGTATTTTGCCTCATTGGTCGGGCGGTTGCTTGCGCGACTGCCGATCGGGAGGTCCTGGGTTCAAATCCCGGGTTGGCTACTGTTGGATTTTTCCAATTTAGAATTTCTAGCAGTGACTCAGAGTCTGGATGTGTGCCCGGTGCACGGCAATAGGCTCACCACCTATTCCATTGTGGGACTAAAACGTAACTGGTGAATTGTGGGGATGTAATACACTCCTCTGCCTACCCCTTAAAAGGATTACAGGCGTGATGTTACGTTTATCATTATTATTAACTTGCAACATGGCGTGCTTTGTACAAAAGTTTTTAGGACACTCTTACAAGACCTCCGCCCCGCAGTGGGATGGTAAAAGCTTATGATTTTAATATCTCCACGTTACCAGCATCCTCCGTCCGTGAGAGAAAAAGGAATATAATAAATCCCGTAGAGTGTGGGATGAGGCGAATAAATCTCTGCGTATGGTGTTAACACGCCGCATGGGGCCAAAAACCCCCGATTTGATCACGAATTAAGCGATTTATTAATCGTTTTCAAAAATATGTGCACAAGTAATCTTTTCTTTTTTTGAACTATGTTCTTAAGTGATGTTGAACGTGTTGGCAGTTCCTATTGACTCTTGTTTTGAACATGGAAATGATCAATGACTAAAACATGTTAATCAGTTTTAAAAGATATCCCCGGGGAGATATGTTCGATCCTGTCTAACTCCTCGAAGTGCATAAAATTATGTGGATTTCAAAATTAAACACACGCTATAACGCTGAAGGAAATGATGGGGAGGAAACTCTCAAACCTTAGTGTTACCCTTAAAAATTTCATATAGAATTCGTCTTCAATTCCGACCAGTGTTACAAGGCATCACGTTTACGTGTGCGTCACGTACTGGCTGGAAACGTCGTGTCAATCTAATTAAAAAGTTATTTTGAAATAGTATATCAATGTATCAAAGGTTCTGACCTGAACGTTCTTATTTCATAATTACTAGACCCGATAACCCTTTCAACTGTTTACTTTGTAACTATCGGTTCATTAGTCGTAATTATTGTTGATAACTCAATTATGTTTAATATGTTGTTATTATATACGTTCGCTTTGAACATAATTTAATATTCCACGAAAAAAAAAACATAGACAAAAGAATTCTGTTTCATGTCTATGAGATGAATCAGTTGAATTTTAAATAAAGAATAACAATGTAATATTTGTGTGTAAAAAGCTAAGCGATTGATTATAGTGTATAATGTGCGATACTAAAGTATAATACTAAAATATATAAATAATACAACATAAAAGGATCTTAATTATATTTTTGACACACCAACACATGTCTATGTTCAGTTTAACCGTTATATGTATCGTATTATTATCTGTGGAAATCCGCTCTCCCGCCAAAAAGCAATATCACTCCATTACCTATGTAAACAAAAAATGTAGGTAGCGATCGCTGACAAAGAAAAATATTGTTTGGCAAATAACCGGGGTCATGGCATCCCCTGTTCAATTGACTGCCACCCCTCTACAATAATAATATTATTTTTATGAACCTCGCGACGGAATAAAAAAGCAGTTCAAATTTAATTAAACCGGCTTAACGCGCTCTTTCATTGCTCCGAATTAGATGATTTTTTTTTCACAGTAGCAACACTACGATGAATGCACTTTTGTCACCGGCCTAGTTATCACACGAGGCCATTGTAGTTCTTAATTCGATTATTTATAGTGCAGTGCTACTTTTCTACGATATTACTTTTATTTTTTTTAGTTTAAACCTTTATTAAACAGAAAATAATAATGTTACAAAAATACTATTGACAGTTTTTAATAATAAATGTTATTGAGAACTTTATAGCACATATTTAAAGGACATGTAATATGTATGTATAGGTAATTATCTTTGTTTGTTGTAACTATTTTCATTTATGTTAGTGGAAATTCTAAAGGACACTGCGGTAGGCTTTACGGCTGATTTTCTCGTTATTACATACCCCATTAAATACATTGTATACATAGTTACGCGTGATATGGTCATCATTGTAATTATATGAATGATCATAAAACTTTATGGCGGCAAACAACGCTAATTCTCTCCGTGCAAGGAACAACGCGTAGTTATCGAACACCCTATTTATCGACAGCGGCCCATCACTAGCGTCCGCCTCGTTTGACATGTTGGTAGCACTGAACGTCACATCTTTCGTTACGCGCCTTTATTCATAACGATCGCGATTGTTGCCGGTTGGTGTTTTTTTTATACGATATTCCTCTAAAAGGATTGAATGGGATATAATTGGATGTAATTTGAGAGCGGTTTGTTGTTGGCCGACGGCGAACGTTAACTAGCGTTTCGAATTTGACTATTTATGTTCGTACCGTCGGCAGCGTCGGCCATCTTGAATGAGATCGGTAGTTGGACATAATGATTAACGTTTGGACGAGGGATGCGAAGGCGATGATTAATTGGCCCGTGTTTAAAATCGAGTTTTAAACGAGTTGTTTGTTCAGTTTATTGTGGTTTGACGAGAAGTGCTTAATTGACTTGCGCTCCACTTTAGCGGTGTCGTGCACCGTTTATTGCGCGGTTCAACACTTAAAATCATCTCGGGTCAAAGTAACGTCGTCTCGACTTATTCATTTACTTAACTCTACTTGCAATTATGGGACCATATTAGTTTGTGGCCGATGCCGTAAATACTATTAATTCCAGCAACATTGATATTAAATCAATGCTTAGTATGATTTTTGAATATATGTTTAGCTAGTTGTTATTTGCGTGGTAACCTGTGATTTCGTCTACAATGCCGAAAATGTAGTATCACATTTTTTTTATTTGCCAAATCTAAAAAAAGTATTAAATTTTTTTTCGGAAATTTTTAATTCTTTTGACTGTAGCGTCATCTATTGATTCTAATTATATCTCAAAGCTATTATATCTGCTTTGGTACTCATTTTTTTTTATCAAAATCTTTACCTGCGTCACGTAACTTAAAATTTTAAACATCACACGCTATAACGGTTAAGGAAAGCATCGCGAAGAAATCTGCACATATAGAGTACATATGTCATAAAATGTCTAATATTTTCTGAGATGTGTGCAGTCTGCTAATCCGCACTGGGCAGACTATTAGGCCGTAGATCATGGCCTAATACTGTCACTAGGACAGGAGATGCGGTCTAGCCGTGGACCAATAGAAAGGTGAAAAAAAAAAACAGTAGATATATGCACGAAAATATAGACATAATTTATTAATGAAATAAAACGTGTTATGCCTTAAAAGCCTTTTATGATTAGTTTTTACCTATTTAATTCGTCTCTAGGTTATTTAATAGTAATGATGTTGAAAAACCTTCATTAGGTTATTAGTCATTGCGCGGACTCGAACACACGTACCCGCATACAATTCATCATTAATTGTTATAACTTAATACGAAATGGCAGTGGGTCAATCATTAACAAATCTTTGTTAACTCTAGGGTTGGCAACGAGTGGCAGAATACGTTTTTTACTTCTCTGAAGGCTTAAGAAATGAGTAAAAAAGTTAGAAAATATATTTAGTATAAAAATAAATATAATCTAAATTCAGGGAAATCTTTGTTAGTTATATAGTCGAAAAACTGTTAGTAATTTCAGATCGATTCTACTGATGTTACTAGTAATTTTAGCAATATAAATAGAGATGTATAATATTTATGTGCTACGATTCTTCAAAGCATGGGTGAATAGACTTTTTATATGCATTAGCGGTCAATTGCACCAGACAACTCTATGATAGTTCATGCAGAATTGCCGCTAACTGCTAACTTATAACGTAATATGTAAAGAAATAAATTCGTTTAAAAAAAATGGAAACAAAAATATTCATCAAATGAGTCGACAACCCTAGCGGTACGCTCCCGACCTTTAGCTATCTGTAACCCACAAAAAGTTTATTACAAACAATTATAATTTGTATACAAACTCGCGTTCATTAATTAAGAGAAAATATTCTTTATAACGTCGAATGAATTTTGTAACTTGTAATTATTAAGCGTTGAAAGTGTTAGGATTACGGAAATTCATTTCGTCATCTTTTATTATTGACGATTAAAACGAAAGGAATGTGTTAAGCAACAACAATAATGGGTACTGATCGAGAAAGGGTTTAGGTATATTTGATTCATAAAAAGAACTATGACGTCATGGTGCTACCATAAACAGATTCGAGAAAGTGCCGGAAAATAGGCGAAATTTTCCAGATTTAAACGTGCTTAATCACGTCGAGAGTGTGGTTTTGCATTCAAACGTATATATCATTCATTGTTAGGTCGAAATGATGTCTGTGAGTGATACCAAGCAGAAGTACTGCAAATTGTGGATGGCACTATGAACTTGTGCGTCTATAATATCACCCGCTGATGGGGAATTCGCAGGTACTTATTGTAACACTTAACGGGCAAATTGAGTTTTTTATTTGGGACAATAAGTTGCCAGTTATAATTAAGACTTCATTTTTTTTTATTCGGAAACGTTTCATAATTAAAAAACCAGTTTGTTTTGTACCCAGCAAGCGGTTATCTTGATGTATTAAAATAAACGCACGATACACAAACAAAATACATTGAGTGATACTATTCTTAACCTGTTCCTCAAAATAACACTTAGAACGTGTTAACACAGAATATAAACAATGTCGTGACCGGCATTTCGAAGCGTCTTAACTAAAAAACAAAAGACATCTATAATACATTATAATATAACGAAGAAGATCTTATCTTGAGTCGTAAAACTACCAATTTATGTCCCATGACACTTAGGTCACAGATAAGTAACAGTAAATCACTGGGAACGTCAGCTGTCAACTCGATTTAAAAATCGATAATGACTTGTGGAGCCGATAACGGATTTTGAGTAAAAATAAATTAGATTTGTAAACAATATAGATATTGGATTACATTATTATTTGATTCGTATAACAATGTTTATCGGTCAACATCTGCTTTGTTGTGAAATGGCGTAATTTAGTAATTGTGTATTTGTAAAGTATATTGCTATTTAAAAAAAAAGATGGTCCAATTGTCTATTAAAGATATAAGCAATTATTACACATTCGCTGTGTTTATATTTTATTTTAAAAGATTTGTGTAATCTTTGGTATTGTAAGAGTATTTTTTTAAATGTTGCAGACATTTGTTAATGATATTTGAACTTACGGCAAGTTTTGTTTGTCGATTAGATTAAATATAAAAGTCATAACATGTCACACTGACTTATATAGGTGTTCTAAATTCAAACCGCGTGAGTTCAAGCCGTTATTGCTGTCAGAGCATTTTAATTTTAACTCATGACATAATGCTTTGTAAATATTTGTATGCCATATGTAAATGTTTTTTAGAGTGACACAAATCAATATGATAGATGTGAAGGCAACTATGCCTGTCCGTTTGTTATATTTTAATGATGCAATCGGTTGGTTTTGTTGACATATTGGCGCGGGAAATTTAAAAACAATTTCTGAACGGTTGCAAGTGAGATCAAAGACTAAGAATGAAGTTTTTAAATATTTACGTGATTTTAAAGTGTTATGTAAATTAATGAGTTTATTAATTTGGTAATCACAAAAACAATGCTTGTTTATTGTTCTCTGTGAATGGCATTGTTTATTTATTACATTTTAAACTCAACTAATAATTATAATGTTAAATTTAATCATTACAAAGTCAAATTAGTCACAGATCTTAAATTATGATAATACTTACAAGTATGGTAATAATAAAATTCTTATCGATTTATCCATTTCAGACTTACATACATTAATTAAGTAGAAAGTTTAGTTTTGAGAAAAGCGAAAAAATAACTTTAACAAAAATGGTCACTTACGAGATTTTAGCTTTGCAACCACGATATTATTATGGCTTATTTCATTTGATTTTTGTTATTAAAAGAGCGCTGGGAGTTTTTTTTCGCCGTCTTTTTCCTGCCGGTCTACCATAGCCTGACGGGCACAGAAAGCCCAAGTAAGACGACTAAAACATGACCTTCATTGAGTGATTGTATCGCATAATTAATAAAACTATTTGAATTGTTAACCTGTCTGTCGTAAGAGAAGACTCTAAAGCCCCGGGATTGCGGGAGGCCGGAGAGGGAGCGCAATCCTGGGAAGGCCGACAGGCAGGACGGAAAAGGCAGGGAATAAGATATTCGTCCTTGGGATAAGCTCAACCAGATCGCTGAGCTTCTACCTAGATATCTTCGAGTCTTTAAACAGCGCAAGGAACGGTTAAAGCGGACAAAAATACCACACAACCCGGTATCATAAAGAACTCGTAGTCAAATGCGAGCCAAAAAAGATCATTTTGCAATAAACTTTATGCAATAAAGAATTATGAATATTTTTATTTCCCTATTTGGCTTTCGTCCATTAAGTATGAACGTATTTGGATTGAGTTCAACGGGGCTTATTCAAATGTACATAATGTACAACAGATTTAAAATCGAACCCCCGGCATTATAGTGAGTTTCGGTTACTACTGGACCAACTGGCCAACGGACTGAAGAGGATAAGGATGAAATTTAAAATTATTAAAACAAATTTAAAAGAAGAAAAAAGTTATCCTAATTTTGCAACACGTGGTATGGACACCCTGATAAAAACAGCATTTTCGCATTTTTATAGTGGCGACATTAAAAAGTTTTGTGGGAAACGCTGAATAGGAAACTGTGAAAAAATGTTTAGGTCCTTTACTTGAATTGAGAATGAATAAATACGCCCCTCAATCACTGGCTTTAAAGCTTAAGTTTATTTTTTTATTGTGTTTTTGTTATCCTTTTCTATTTTTAATTACATATCTAAGCTAATGTTGTAAATCGATCACATACATATTTACATCACTGCATATTAGTTTGTGTATGTATATAACATTTTGTTAAATCTTATTAAGTATTATAGTTTACAGTTATTGTGATGGAAAGTTGTAATTGTTTGCTTTTTAATACTCTATATTTTCTGATGTAAACAATTTTCCCGCGCAATACTATTTACGATCTGTGCTACAACTTTTTAATTTTATGCTAATGTGGTCGACACACTCCCGCGGAACGTCAGCCCGAGCGCACACAAAGGCCACCGTATCCATACTGCCACCAAAATGCGTAGCCAGATTGCAGGCTGCTGTACCAACATAATATCCCATCCCCAAATAATATTATAAGCCTTATGATAAGGAGATAAAGTTTAAACTTCACTTTCTGGAATACATTTTAGTTTAGTTTCATATAAACAATGTTCCATGCAGAGTTTAGAACAAAGTTAAAATGATTGTTTTAAAAAATTTGTTATATCCTATCACGTCTACATAAGGGTTATTATTGATTTTCTTAGCCGCATTTGCGTTAGTTATAGTGCCAAGTTAAAAATAAAGTTGGAATAAATGTGTAGGACCTTATATTAAGGGAATAAGGAACATTATATATTACTTCGTAGACGAGAAATATAGTTTTCGGCTAATAGCGGCGCAATTGCCACATGGTCACGCATAGAAATTGTACGACATTTTCCGTACGCAAAATTTAATTTGAATTTGGAATGATTTTTAAAAACCTACGGGATTGTTTAAATTAAATTGAAGTCGGCTCTGACGAAGATAGTTTTGCAAAATTGTTTATTCCTGAAAGTTCCTGAATGGTATCAAAAATTTTCAAAATCGCTAATGAGCGCTTTGGTTATTAAGTAAGTATGACTTAAGCCAGAATAACTTAAATATCGCCGAGCAGAACAGAAATAAGTATTGCAACGATACTGGGAAGCAAAATTTAGGATTTCAATTTTTAATAGCAAGCATTTTAATTTTTAATAGTTTTTTTTTTAATATATCGTGTATGGCCTAACCCACGCTATTACATGCCTAAGTTTGGAAGACAAATACACTGC
>DWMP01000285.1:0-10173 GCA_018245295.1 Agara epimachia | reverse complement strand
CATATTTGAGTTTTAATGAAACCTTAATTTCTCTTTTACATTTTTTGCCAGTTTCATTTAAACTACAGGAAATATTACTTTGAAAAAATTTAAAGAACGACGAAAATCTATTAATTTTCAATTGCTAATAACATTTTAAAATATTTTTGTAACATTATATTTATTTTTGATATTAATTTTAAAAAAATTTGGGAAACAAATTGAATACCAGAAATGCCAAAAAAACATCAATAAAACCATACATTCATTCAAATTCTTGTTTTTATTGATCTATATGTACATATCTATATTAGTGACCAGCCGAAAGTTCGGTTTCGACTAAAAAACTTGTTTCGGTCTTACACTAATATATATGAACTTTATAAGGTACCGCGATGCCTTAAAAAAGACACTGGGTAATGTGGGACTCTTACTGCACTAAAACGAAAGTTAATATGGCTGTACTTATCGATATTGCGCCTGTGTATATGTTTGTGTAATTAACACTATTGTTAAGTGTGTTACCTAATATAGAACCATTGCATACTTTTGTACCATTTCTTACATTGTTACATAAATACAAATCGACTAGGTATTTTTAAATACATATATCTGTAAGTTAAGCAAGCTTTCAATACTATCCAGCACTTATTAATTCATTAATTATTTTTCCTTATAGAGTATAACAGTTGATAAAAATAGGAATTTAGTTTCGAAAATCTCCGATTTAGTAAAAGTTTGTGTTAAACGATTTTTTTTTTCAAATTAATCGGTGCACGTGTACTGGGAAGGAACAGTGCAAAAGAATTTTAAAAAAATACAACTACTTTAAAGTGAGAAAAAGTCCATTTCGCACATATATTTGTCCTAACTTTACCGTCTACGTAATTGACAGAATGCAGGCGATACCAATTCAATCAAGGTTCACTGAGGTCCTACGACTACTACTAATTCCTCTTATATAGAATTGTAATAAAAATTCCGTTTGTTGATTATTGCATCACCTAAATGTTTTAAACGGCTGACGTCTTTGTTCATACAACATGATGTTAATTTGTTACTTTGTCAAAACGATGCGGTTTATGTCCAGGGCACGATTCGAATTTTTCTTTCGCAAAATCAACATTAACCAATTTTACTTTTTGCAGCAAAATCACCGTTTCTGGCTGAATAAGTTCTAGGTGTGACAGATATAAAATCATCCAAGACTTATGCAATTTTAAAATTAATTTTCGATAAAAAAAAATCAAAATCTCATTTTTTACCGACGCTCAGAGGTTTGGGCCGAGAAGAACTAACGATTAAAAAATATTATATACTTGTATTACTACGAATACATCTGTATAACAAGAGAAGGATGATGCCATTTGATATGAACTGTAGTAGTTTCATTAGTATATACAAAACCGTACGAAATACTTAATATATCAAGCAACTTCGAATACCTATAGAAGCTATCGTGACATATTAATTTGTACTCTGTTCTAATTTTAAAATGTAATCTGTTATTTATTGAAGAAAAAAAAACAGACGCACGTATTTAAAATAGTGTAACCATTCAATACAAATTGTTGGTAGACAAAGAGGTACGTGGTTCAATTATTTCAGAAAACTCTTAAACCAGACCAATAGCACCGTTGAATTATTTCAGAAAAGTCTTAAAGACGAGCATGTATAATAATAATAATAATAATAAATCGGAAAGAGGCAAATAAATATTAAGAAAGGAATATATATCACAGTGATTCATTAAGTACCTTGTAGTTGTGCGTCTCCCTGAACCCCACACAATGCCTAATATCACAATAATATTTGCATTCATATCTCATTTAATTAACACGGACGATATTCAACTAAGACAAAAATAAATGCTGTATTTAAAAATACAACTATTGAATTCAGTAAATACACTAATATGCAGTTTGGACTACATAAATTTAGAAAGATTCAAGGACAGATTCGCTCCGTAATTATGAAATAAGCGATAAAAACAACAGCTGTGGAACCAAATGAAGAATATCTAGGCTATATTACTAAGCAAAAGGGTTTGATCACTATACATTGAAATCAAGTCTTATACAAGCCTTTATTCAATTGGAATAATTAAATGGACCACAACACAAAGTCTATGTCATAGATAATATTGAAGTAGGACTTCCTAGGAAACAACTACTTACACCCAAAACGTGCAACAGAAACAAAGACGTTGAACAGACAAAATGAGGCAAGGGTTCTGATCGATATGACTGAAGTTTGGGAAAACCAAATTTTCAATATTTACAATATAAACAATTTGCTAAGTAATCCAAATCTCATCAACAGACCGATCGACGAGTCGGAAGATTAAGTCGAAACATGGTCATCATCTCACTACCTTTTCTTAGATGCTATATTTGCTTTTCTAATAAAGTCATCATAATTGGGACAATTTTACACACGGCTATCTCAGTCCAAATTGGGAAACTAAATGCATGCGATATGGTAACTAGACAGCTGATTAGAATACTATAACACCCCTACCACAATTAAAAATAAAATTTAAAGTTTGTTTGTTACGCTTTCACGCGAAAACTACTTAACCCGATCATTATGAAACTTTGTACACATTTTCCTTCAACCATCGAATCGAACTCACGACCTTTGGTTTATCACTCAGGTTTACTACTCAACTAATAGACTAAGAGGCCAGTTGTTAAAGTGAAATAACTTTTACAAATTGATATTAGCATAATGCTTTTTATTATCGAACATCTCGGCAGGAAGTTGTCCCGCTTCGTGGGGGACCTGGAGCATACACCACCACGTGCTCCAGTGCAGGTTGGGGGGAGACACGGGTCGGTGGCCGACCCGTCCGTCGGATGTTTTCAAACCGCCTTGCAGGCCTCCGACCAGGCTTATTGACCTACTGGGGACCTACATATTAACATTCCCTATGATAAAAATGATAAAAGGTCTACTGATAAAAATGGTGCTATCAGTTGTATCTTCACCTTCACTTCACTGATGCAATCGTGTAAACCCTAAGGAGCGTATGCAATGTATAAATATGTTGACAATACTTTTCGATAATACGTATTGATAAAAATATTATTCACATATAAAATGCATTTGGTATATTCAAAATGATACGAAAAACAAAATATTAAGCAGTTTTGAATCATGACGCTTTCAAAAGTAGGATTAAGAGGTTCTCTTTTCGAATATTGAAGTTTAATAAGCTATTAATTATATATCTACGTAACAATAGTATTATATTGTATATAAACTGTAGTAGCCGCATATAACAAAAAATACGAACAAATATTTTAGGACCGTCGTTAGGTCCTTAACAAGTCATTAACTTACTTATTCACTTAAGAAGTCTATTCTTCTACATTAATATGTAAAAGTGTATAAAAATAAAAGTAAAAGTAAAATAAAATGTGTGCTGAACGTATGTCGTTGCGTGGTATTGTTAATTTCCAGATTCACAGGTATTTTCCTGCTACCGTTTTAACGGCTAGGGATGTCTCCAGCTCCAGTACCGATTACCGATTGGAGAGACGCGGGTCATCGGCAAAGTCTGTCGCAAGTTTCCGAACCGTCTTCAAGGCTTCCGATCAAGTACAATGATTGTTATCGAACGATAACAGCTGGAACCTACCAGATAACGTGCCGACCTAAACACCGAAACATTCGTCGCTGCTATTGCATATAGATTGTCTCTAATGTGATGGTTTAAGACCATAGTCTACCAAGCTGGCTAAATGTGCATTTGCAAACTTCAGACGCTATCGAGAGCAATATGAAAAACTAACTACGGTGCGTACGTTTCCACGCGATGATTTACTTTAGCCGGTATTAAACTTATAAAAATACAAATAACTTTAAAAAAATAAAGGTGCGCGTCAAGGTTTGTTTACCTGATTCGCCGAGTGCGAGGCTGATAAAATATTATTGAATTAGGTATCCTTAGGCTGCAGGGAAACATTCTTGGATATGCAAACAATTTAAATAATTTACTCATCAAATCAAGTATTGTCAATAACGAATATAAAAACGGCAGACCCATCAAGATATCTCGAAAATGTACACAAAAATATTTTGCCTAAAGGTCTCGTAATTAGCAGTTTTCAGTAATAATATAATTGTATCTAAGTATAGATAGAACGCGTGTACACAAGTTTCGGAAAGAAGTTCCTGGTTTAGATACCTGTTATATTAAAGTTTTAAGTTTAAATTATACTTATAACATAAATGTTTAAGATTAAGTCACAAGCCAAGTCTTGCAATCTGATTTGTTATAGTCTTGTCTCTTCTTTCCATTTTCGTATGTTACTGTAGACTTATTCAAATGCTTAAAATAAAATAGATTAACGTCGTGTATAATACCAACACTTATCAATGCCATTCAAGAAAACACAATATAAAGAGAGAGTGGATGAGGTAAACCCATGAGCCACCAGCCGTGTCAGTTATATTGTAGCTCGCCACCGCTTTTATTACTGATCCCCGTGACGAGCCATCAGTAGGAACGGTGCAGTGGTCTTGGATAATAGTAACAAACACCTGCTAAGTTTCCTTCCCTCCAGTCCAGAAGCGTCAAGTGCGTATTTTAATGTATGCGTTTTAAAAGTAACACTTGTGAAGAATAACGTTTCTAGTAGTAGCCAGTGATGTTGCAACGCCGTCTGCTTTTACTGCGATGAGGTGGACCTATAGATTGGATATAAGTCACGTTCGGGCAAGCAAATGATTTGAAGACTGTTTGTTTAGCGTATTTGGAGGCTTCCCATCATCGGCCAAGTCTCAAAAGCGCCCAATTTCTTGTCAACTAACCGAGGATTATTTTATCTGAAGTCATACTCTATTGGGTGCCGTATTTTGCTCTATAATTCGTCTGGGAGTTAGCATCATCGGATTATTGTGGAGCACGGTTGCTGAACTATCCCGGAATGTTAGTATTAGTTTGTTTCTGTTTAGAACGTCAATGACACTATCAATGATGGCGCATACTTCTACTTGGAAGACCGATGTTTACGAGTCCAGGTTCAAAGGTTAGATGGTCTGAATTTGTTACATGGTTTGGTCATTAGATACTTCAGTATTTATTCATCGGGTTCAATGGAGGTATTATTGGGCTGCCTTTATGTGCCAAGATGGATTTGTTTTAAATGTTATGAACTTGGACGAAGTACGTAGTTCCGTTAAGACATCAGTGATATTTGATTATACATTCGATTCCCCTCAACTTATTGTCAAATTACGTGAGTACTACTCTAGAAGGCCGAGAAGTTTTATCCATCTTTACTCTAGTCAATAATTGTCTACTATTTTGACTTTCTGGTATTTTGCGTTCCATTACGGTGCTGTTTTATTCGGTAAAGATATTAATGGAATCAGATTGTACAAGAGTTTAAGTTTCCTCGCTGTGTTCGGTTTTTCAGGGTTTGGCTCCGGATCCTATTTTGATGCGGAAAGTTGATCTTTCATGCTCCCAAGCAAGTTGCACGTGTACGGTTACGATAAGATAAGATTTGTACCATTATTAATTTACTATATGCCTTTCATTACAATTATAGAAAAAGCCGTATAGTAATAATTATATTGCTTTTCATACACTTAAAATTAAATACATTTTTAACATAGTAATGCATAAAATTCAATATATTCTTAACATAGTTGTTTATTTTCTGGTGTGTTCCTGCTCCCTACCTAGGTGCCCGTGTAAGGTTATTAGAATTACAGAAAAAGCAGTATCGCAATAAATATATTGTTTTTTTTCGTAAGCTTAAAATTAAATATATTTTTAACAGTAATGCATAAAATTCAATATATTTTTAACATAGTTGTTTATTTTCTGGTGTGTTCCTGCTCCCTACCTAGGTGCCAGTGTAAGGTTGTTAGAATTACAGAACAAGCAGTATCGCAATAAATATATTGCTTTTTTTCATAAACTTAAAATTCAATATATTTTTATCATACTTATGTATTTGTTTCTGGTGTGGAGTGCCTATTAGATTGCCCAAGTTCACGATTCAATATAAACTATCGAATAAATTGCTTGAACTGTGAAATTACATATATCATAAGAATGAATTCTATGATCGAACGCGACTTTAATTAAGCGTAGTTTGGATTCTCATTGCAGTAACACCTACTCATTTCGGTTTTACTGTTTCTTAATATTTCTCACTAAGTAATATGTAAATAGTATTGCGGAGAATATGATTTAATTACTGTACAATTTTACTGATTTTTACTACAAGTCGCCTTTTTGCATCTATTTCCACCGATATATCTAAGTGCTTTTGTGATAACATAATTATTTCAACTGCGAAAGTTTCTCAAGGTGTAAAAGAAAGTTTAGGAAAACGAATCAACTGAAAAAACATTTCATTATTTTCTTATTAGGTGTACCTTTCTAGTTACTTCACATCGCATATTTACAATAAGAACATTATTGACTGTAACGTAGTTTACATTGACAACACTTCACCAAAAACAAGCACAAACCAGCAATAACTTTTTCACACGAAAGTAACTGAAAACTAAGCATTTTTCAAACACACGCACTGAAAACGATGAAAACTCCTTGTCGCACTATAAAACTAAATATTACACGCACTGATTAAGACACCCCGATCAAGCATTTTAATGAAACATTCACCGATATTAAAGCAACCACTGGCCAAAAAAAACTAAGCACTTTAAGAAAATCACTAACAAGTTAAAAAAAGCAAATAATTTATAATGATTGATCAAAAAATCTAATTGTCTTATTTCTATGGTATTAAACACTTCACAAACTAAAATGATTTATAACGAAGTTGTAATTTGTACAGTAACATCCTATATTTGTGTACACGTTAATTACAAAATAACATAGAATCAATAGCCACTTGATAAAATACCATTTAGTTAACACCCTATTGCTAAGAATTTAAACCGTTTACCTATGCGTAGGTTACTAAAAATCCTATTGCTAAAATTCTAAACCATTTATTTACACAAAAGTCAATAAAAACCCTATTGCTAATATTGTAAACCATTTATTTATGCAATGGTTAATAAAAACCCTATTGCTAAGATTCTAAACCGTTTACCTACACGAAGGTTATTGAAAACCTAATCATGAACAATCTAAACCTTTGTTGGTCCTTGTGGTCCCAATTTTTTTTTACTAAAAGTTTAAATCAATTATCTACACGAATGTCGCTAAAACCCTATTGCAACAAAGTCTAAAACGTTTATTTACACGAAAATCAATAAAAAACATATTGCTAAGAGTTTAAATCATTCTTACACAAATATTAGTAAAAACCCTATTTCTGAGATTCTAAACCGTCTATTTACACGAAGGTCATTAAAATCCCTATTGCTAAGAGCATAAACTGTTTATCTACGCAAACCCTATTGTTAAGAACGTTTACTTAAACGAAGGTCATTAAATAATTTACCTGAACGAAGATCACTAAAGATATTTTTTGTTCTACGTTTTAATTGTGTATATCAAGATCGTAATAATTTTAATAAAAATACTTTTAAAAGCCCAAATCATTTATACAAACGCTATTTTTTCCACTCTACGTCGGTTGTACCAAAATAACAAAAACCTTAAGAGTAAAAAACCGTATGTTTATGATATCATCAGCGTTTAAATGACGTCGATCCTCATCATTCATCTTTCAGATAGAAGATAGATTAGACGTACTAGAGTTTCAAGCTGATGCGTAACATGAAAAAGATTAGCAGCAGTGCATTTAACAGGGAACCCGATGCGTCTTTTCTGTGGAGGTAGTCGAAGTGGTAGGAGTGGGGGGAAGGGGGGGGGGGAGATTATATAGACTAAGTAACCCACAACACCCAGTCTCGAGACCATGAACGTGTAAGTAGTATTAGTGCCCATTGATTTTCTTTGTTGATTTTGATTTCGTGTACTATAGTAATTTTGTAGCAAAGCTCCGCAATCCCCGGGTGTACTTTAGTTTTTTTAATCAAAATGCGCAATGTCAGGTCCTAAACTGACAGTTTTACTTTAATTGTAATAAATACATGTCACGTATGTCAATGTTAGTCTGCATAATAGATAATTCAAATTTTAATATCTATAATTTATACGCCGTAAAAACCAAAAGTATGGATTGATATGACAATTACGTCAAATATTTTAGTGTACCTTCATTTGTACATATGAACGTTTTCTTTGTTTTTGTCTACGACTTAACTCTTTCTAGTTGAGACCTGTAGATAATCAAGATAAGATACCTTTCTTTTACAACACCCACAGCTGTCTCGGTCATCGTTTAGCGCGCATTTCTGCACTACTCTCTATAACTGTCTATACAGAAATCACGTAATCTAGTGATATTCAAGTAACTATAAATATAATACAAAGTTGTTATAACAACAATAAAAGCGGACGACTGTAAGTGAAAAATATTACTTTTTGCGTTCGAGAGTAACAATGGCCTGCCTAAACCGACAACACGCGGGGACTTGGCTGCGGCGAACGGTGCATTTCGGTATAAATCTATCTATAGAACGTAATCTGAAAGATATATATGTAAGTATATGCATACTGTGCGAGTAGTGTAAGTTTTGTAATAAACAATGCAGTTGAGCGTAATAATAGTAAAGTATTAAGTATACGAAATAATGAAATCGAATATTAACATACGTATATATAGGAACCGAACCATCACATTAGTATTATAATAATTTAATTTGAATCACTGCATAACAAGAAAAAGTCATTCACTGAAGATTAATTTATTTAAACGAATTTGAAGAAAATCTTAAAAGGATTTTAATTCTAACATCTTTATCAATTATATGATACCGATATTTCAATCTAATCACAAATCGTGCTTCGTAAATTGTAATGATTGCATATTTACACTTAATATTCTGATTTATGTAGCGTATAAGCCTTCTTAATTGTATGTAAAATGTTGGTAGTAGCAGCACCAACAACACACAATGAATACACATATCTATATGTTTCCGTCATACTTTGTTGCATTCCACACATATTACTTTCAACTAAAACATTGCAGAAAATGTGTTAGAATATATGCATATCACACCGACACATCATAACATTTCAAGTAAGTATATAATATATATAAATGTAGGCATCATAATGGTCCGGGAGCCAGGTAAGAATTTGGTTAACTATTTCCTGTCAAACGATTATTAGTGAAACGTATCAGACAAAAGTACCATCAGGTCAGCTGCGGTTAGCGGTTATAACTTTCAATGAATCAGCTGACGGTCTTCCCACCGAGATACAGCCAGCTGACAAATGTATTTATTTGCAGATACATAGAAGCTATCATCAGGTAAATTTTTAGCCGAGAGGAAATGGTTAAAAGTATGTTTGGTTTTTTATGTTTGAGCAACAAGCCGACATATAATCCACTATTTATTATATTATTTGTGATTTTTTTTCTTCGACGTATTGGGTAAGCTACAATTTAACAAATTTTTAGTTAAGAGGAAATTATTGAATATGATTTTTTTGTACGTGCGCGGGAGCCTCCCGCCGCTCAACCCCCCGCCCTCCTCCACCAAACCGCAGCTGACGTTCATCAAGTTTTATGATAATATTATCCTCTTGAGAGGAAATCGATCGTGTAAATCTGTCACTGGCTACCGGACCATAAACAGCACACCGCTTTTATAAATTCCCAAACACGTTAAAACCATGAACGTTCTACTGACACCACAATAGCTACCAAAATTTACCAAACGAATATTTTATCTACTTCTATTGGGCGATGACGTGCGGAAATCCATTGTTAATAAATTAACCTAACATTACTTTGCGCAATTCTATACACTTAAATAAAATGTAACTTTTCAGTCTCTAAACTCACAATATTACATAAAAACCATTTTTAATATACAAAGATTACGAAGACGTATAAACTTTTATATTATAATATTAGCAGAAGTGTTTGATAAATTTATTTCAAGACGAAATTGTAAACTTGATTGAAGCCACCGTTGGGAAAACTATGGTAGTAAATATTATAAAATATCTAAAACAATTGCGTATAAATATGTAATTCTAAAAGTATCCATTTACAAATATTTAATTCCAGAGGGGCATACATCTCTCTCTCATTTCTCGGAGAAAGCGTTTCATTTAGGTAAATACCTTTTTTATGATTAAATAGGATTTTATTTCATTAACCGTTAACATTTAAC
>DWMP01000284.1:0-10173 GCA_018245295.1 Agara epimachia | reverse complement strand
CATACTCCTCCGTCCGCGCAATTTTCGTAAAAAGGGATCCAAAGTTTTTGCTTCACGTATTAATATATAGATAATACCTAATGTCTGGAGACAAAACCGACCCATGGCTATCCGATCCCAAATCAGGCAATTGAATGTCAAATTTGAAATGACAGCTGATAAACATACACATACGATATGATATAATATTTGTATAGATATTTTTATTACGATCAGACACAAAACAAACATATGCTGCGCTCATCACACAAACGTTGGTCCTGGGTGGGAATCGAACCTACGCCTCCAGTTTTGCACTCTGGGTCTGGCAAACCGGCAATCGACCACCTGACGCTAAGTGGTCACAGTCACCAAAATCTAAATAGTTATCAATGTTCTTCTTCGAAATATAACAAACATTTTGATTACTATATAGCGTACAATGTTCAATATTACACTAGTGAAATACATCCCGTTCAAAAGGATATTTGCAATTAGATATACATTTTAACAGTATCTGGACGGCCAATGTATCGTTGTCTTCCAATCCCTTGACCTTATTTGATCCAAGGATTTTAACACTGAACGCTATGTCGCTAACATTAAATCATGAAGCTATTTTTAAATTACCGATCAAATTGTATACATTACAAAGGCGACCGGTACGTCTTCATACATTATTGGCGCAGTGTTAACAATACAAAAGTTGTATCAATTGAAAGCTAAAGTAACATAGTCAATGTTTTAAAAAAATTAAAAAACGTAGAAGGTTCTACGAATGGCATCGAGTAACCCGGTCGTTCCTCGTACGTCCAGATAGAAAGTTCAAAACTCTCGCAGGCGCCCTGTCCGCCTACTATTTATACACAGTTTTCGTCACTCGCATTCTAGTCAAAGCGTTGTATTTAATCTGAATGAATTAATTGAAATTTCAGCGCCCGCTCCTCGCTGACAATGAGGGATGGCGCGTCAAATTGTTAACAATGCGCCTCGTAGCCTGAAATACGGATCCACTTAGTCTAGAATTATTCACAGCAGGCACCCACTGTATTTCAGCTACAGAGTCTGATTCGCCAATCGCATAACAAATTTATGTATTCAACAGTACATACAATTATACTTAGTATACAAAAAAATGTCACCCCAAGAAAACCACTTTTTTTTCAACCCTTTATACAAGTCTCTTGATGTAATGAGAAAATTTAAGGCATAGTCCACCACGTTGGGCAAGATTGGATTGGCAGACTCAACATATATCAAAATCACTATAGCAAACTTAAGTTGTGCAGAATTCCTCACGATGTTTTCCTATATGGTGATCGCGAGTAATACTCGTATTTAATTATTTTCGCAAGTAGTTTTGTAAATTCAGAAGTGCCAGGAGTCGAATCCGAACCTCCTTAATAGGAGACTGAAAGCCAAACCGCTAAGTAATCAGAGCTTACTAAGCTACTACTACTTCAACCGATTACCTACCCATTATAACCAGTACACCTTAACATCCTTTCCGAAGCACAGACACATTTGCAAATTTCACTTTAAAGGTTGCTGACCCGCGGCCTGTCCGCACTTCACTCGAACTATCAACTAATGATAGACCGTTGGCAATGGTTACGTGCGAGTTCCAAACTCCCGCATATTTATATACGTGTCATGCCAAATGGAGCAAGCCCATAAGATATTCCTAGTCGCTGTGGCAACAATTAACATACTTTACAACGTGTGAACTTGCCTTACAGGAACGGCTCGCAGGTCCCCGCGTCGTGCAGGTGGCAGCGGCTGAGCTTGAACGAGTTCGCGCCCAGGAAGTAGATCGAGTCCTCGAAGATCGCCAGCCCGTGCGGCGCTTGAAGGTTCGGATCGTTCGCGAAGATCGTTTTCCTGAAAGCGATAAAATATATGTTATCGATATAGTATACGATAATAGAAGTTTCTAATAAACGAGCTGATAGGACAACTTTCGGCTCCGTTTTAGAACCTCGAATGCCACTTACAATATAACTGATGACTATTGGGAAGTTGAATTGGATGCAGATCACAGTATCAGGTAAAATATCACATTACTATCAGGGGCATCGAGCGATGCTTGAATAACCTCTAACGTGTATCAGAATCGGAACCTCTTAAGAAATGGTACTCGCAGAACATGAAAGCCACTTACAAAGTGTTTCCATCGAAGTCCATCTGCAAGATCTTGGACGGTCCCGTCTCCGCCACATACAGCTTGCGTTTGAAGCTGTCCACCTCCAGTCCGGTGCAGTTCGTGACAGTGGCCAGGTCGGACACCTGCCGGCCGCTCAATGAAGCCGACTGCACCACAGATTCCAATTCCCGGTTGACGCAGTAAAACATTTTGCGGGACGCTGGATCGACCACCAGCGCGGTAACCTATATAAGAAGAACAAATAAAATATCCAATCCGTAAACGAAATAGATTTTTGTCATATTTTCATACTGTAAATTGCAATCCCTTCTAATAATATGTGACTGGCTTGTCTGTTTCTTCAGTGCTTAATGTCATAAAGAGGAAGCAGAGCTGATTTCTAACTGTCCCACCTATGACATAAGACTTCAACAAATGAATTGAAGAAATAGTTAATAAATGGAGCAGATTGGTTACCACAGCATCGGAGGGTAGTTTCTGCAGCTTGGCGCATCTCTTTTTCCTGACGCTACAGACCCGGATGCAACGATGCCCGGGGTTGCTATCCACAAAGTACACGTTATCCGTTATCCATTCTACCGCCACCTGGAATATTATTCGTTCAGAAATTATACATCTTAAAACTAGGGGCTACAAAGGAGAAACCTAACGCCCGGTGGCATTGTCCTTCAGTCGGCCCTAGGTGAAGGTGAGAAAGTGGGGTAGGCGTAATTGATATTCACGAGCAATTCCATAATGCAAATAGGCAAAAAATTCTTCCGATGTTAGAAACAAAAATATAGATAAGGCTCAAAGTATGAGCTTTAGGAGTGCAGCCGCTGTAGCTAGCGTGGTTACCCTGGTCGGTCTCCCGACGTTGGTGATAACATTGAATCCAAGGTCGTCTTGCGTCCGGTTCGCTTCTATCAGCTTCCCAGTTTCAGCTGATGCTACGTACAACTGGTTCTTTCTGAAAGTTGAATGAGTTGCTATGAGAGGTATCCGCAATGGGCATCATTTTTCTACTGGTTCTAAAATACTATACCTGACGTTATAATCTAGATCGCTGATCCTGGCGATTTTTGGATCGTTGTACTCCAAGCTGATTTTGTAATCAGCGAAAATCGACTTGACAGAATTCCCCGAAACGTACAGGATTGACATGTTCCCCCGCAGCGCCTTGCAGGAGCGACGATCAGATCTACAAGCAGTAGCATTCTGTGTGTTAGCGCGTGTCAAAAATGTTTAGCATTATCTTGCAAAACCTGTTTTGATCGGGGTACGGCCATATTTTAAAAAGACATCAAAGTAGAAGGTGTCAGGTTTGTAAAGATACAAATATTAGGCAAACGGTGGTTCCTAACTACCCCGTTGGGGTCCTGGCATGGTAGTCCAAAATATTAATAGTCTGAGTACAATTAGGTAAAAGTGAAACGGACTAAAAGTGACGAGACATCATCAGTACAAAGGTTTTCTTGTTTAATACATAATAGTATATGGATATGGATTTTGATTAGGTCGCCAACTAATCAAGGCTAAATGCTCGTGTGTTAAGCAATCCTAGTTTTACCTTAAAGCGTAACCGAGATGACAGGAGCAGGTAAAGGATCCCCGAGTGTTAAGACAGTTCTGCGAGCACACGTCCGTCGCGCACTCATCTATGTCGAGACAGGTGTGTCCGTCTGTGTGCAGCTGGTACCCTCGGGGACAGCTGCATTGAGGACCGCTTGGGGACCGGTGGCAAGCGTGGGAGCACGTATACGCTGTGCACGGTGCGGCTGGAGGCACCAAGTTTAAAATATAAAATCCACAACGTCAAATTCTGGAGAATTGCTTTAAAGTGTCTCAAGTGAACTTGCAAATAGTATTTGGTCCATCCAATTAAAGTCACAGCTGCGGTTATGCAAAATTATTGAAGTCTCTTACTAAATATAAATTGAAACAATGAACGCATCAGCCCAGTTTATAAACAGGTCTTGATTTTAAAGTAACGATGTCGCGTCTAGCGACATTTGAAAGCTACAACCTGGTACACAAATTGTTGTAACTCACTACAATTTCCGTCCTCATCGGAACCATCGAAGCAGTCGTGGGTCCCGTCGCAGAGCGCCGCCCACTCCACGCACTGCCCGCTGCGGCAACGGTACCCGGCGCGGCACTCCGCCGGCTGCGGCGCGAACAGTCGCGACGTTCTGTTCACTATTTAGACCAAGAACCATCATCAAAGACAAGGACAAAGACGTTTATTTGTACCAATATGGGTACACAAAAACTAAAATCAATTCAGTTGGAGGTGATTTGCCTAGTTATTTCGATTAGACCACCAGCTCTCGTTGTATGATTTTCAGATCCTGGCGCTCACCTTTGACTTTGCACGGTAACGGTGAAGGAATACTACATGAGGAAACCGGCACTATTTTCATTAATTATGCTCTTTGAGAGTTGTAAAGTCTGCCAGCCAGCATTAAGCCAGTGCCAGATTATTAGAGTTATTATTATTATTAGTCTTCTCATTATGAGAGGACACTCGTATCCGGGAGAGGAACATTAGGTAGACGAAGTTTTATATGTAAAGGTGAAGAAAAGCCAAGATGTGTTTAATACAAACCGCTGGCGCACGCTTCCGGCGTTTCATCGGAGCCGTCGACGCACTCGTTCTTGCCGTTGCACACGAGCTTCTTAATCAGACACATGATTTCCTGCTGGCAAGCGAACAGACCGTACGGCGCGCAGCGGAAGTCGCAGCCGTGTTCGTCCGTACCCCCGGGACAATCGTCCTTCCTGTTGCAACTGGAATAACGATGTGGGGTTAAATATCGGAACCGCTTCGAACCAAAACCACCACCTCGCGCATCGCATGCTGTGAGTGTCAAACATGATCGTTTACATGTTA
Source organism: Agara epimachia (assembly GCA_018245295.1). Lineage (NCBI taxonomy): Eukaryota > Metazoa > Arthropoda > Insecta > Lepidoptera > Hesperiidae > Agara > Agara epimachia. The sequence goes on along the minus strand of DWMP01000284.1, from coordinate 5,158 downwards.
ATAACAATTATATTGTGTTTCAATTAGTGGACGATATAATACAAACAGACACGAGACGAAATATGGGGTAGTTTCTAAATAATTAAATCCATATCTTGGACAAACTTACAAATATCCTTTTGAGCGCAAATTAGACAAACCTTTATTATTTTAACCAGATACCTGATGAATTATATAAATAAGTTCAAAAATGAAGAACAAACTTTCGACCTCATCACAGAAATATTTGGACAGAGTTGTTGAATCCGCGATTCAGCTGAATGAACTGGTCTGACATAGCGGAGCATTTAAATTTACAATAGGGTAAGTAGATTGGGATAACATATAAAGACCGTAATCCAAATACTTGAATATAGCTTAAGATATTTTAATGATAGATTCAGAACAACACAAGGACAACACAATGGACACAAACAATTGATGGGTTATGTTAATATCAAACCGAGCCGTTGGTGGCAGGCAGATGCTGGTATTGCCTTCACAAGCGTATTCCCAAGGCGGACAACTCGGCGTTGGTTCCTGTGTATTTAAAGACTTCTTAATTTTGTAACTAAACATACTTCGCTGAAGAGAGACACACGATACGGAACTAAAACCCCTAATATTTTCGGGTTCCAGATTTCAGCTTAATTGAAAAAAAATTACAAATTTCATATCAATAACAGGATCATAATAATGTTGAACTTCGTATAGAAGAGTTTGCTCATGTTTATACAAAGCACCTTACAAAGCGTCGAATTACAAAAATTGAGAAATAGTAGCGATGGTATTGTCTATGTGTCTACCACCTAACGTGATATTCACGTTCATTTTTCTTAATAAGTTCGTACAGCACAGTGTCTATGAATAATTTTTTTTTCTTACCATATCTTCAATAGCTGACTTTTCACAATCATCCTCGTCGCTGTGGTCCGTGCAGTCGAAATTGTGATCGCAGCGCTTCATCACCTCGACACATTCCCCGTCACCGCATTGGTAGTAACCCAAACCGCAATTTTTGTTTACTGGGGAAAAATATATTTCTGCTGCTGACCAGAAATACTTTGTCGTGTTCCAGTTTGAAGAATGATATTGATGGTCATAGTAAGTCTGCAGACACTCCAGTTCAGTCTTAAGGCATGGCAGCAAAACTGTCACGGGTCTTAGGGCGATTTTAGGAGAATTTAAAGAATCTTTTTACATGTCTTCGACTAAGGCATTAAGTTCCCTAACAAAGGAAACAACTTGTTGTTGTTATACTTACCACAGTTTAGTTCATCAGAACCATCGGTGCAGTCATCGTCGCCGTCGCAACGCCAGGAAATGGGTATACACGACCTTGTTCCACACCTGATTGCAATAAGCATATAGATCACTAGAAAATAGAGTACTATTACATCGTATTTAAAAATAACGACAGGCAGTTTGAAGCAAAACAGATACACCTTTTGTAAGGCAAGATTGATTTAATAAGGGTTCCGATTGTATTTATCGTCTTCGAATTCCCTGTAATGTTAACCTTTTTACACACACACTGACTATCTGTTAGCGGAGGTCCATGAACATGAAGGGTATCTACTGATATATTTGCAAGAGTGAGATAGTTGAAGAGTATCTCAGGATCTGTGAAGGAATTTTTTTCTGGCTCTTTTATTGGTTCATTGCTGGATCGAATCACTTATAGTGAGAGGCTTTTAGGTGAATGGATTACTAAAACGTTAATTGAACGACTAACATATATTCAGTTTCAAAGCAGCTCCTCGTGTCACAAGCGGCCGGTTCCTCGTCACTGCCGTCGGGGCAGTCCGAGTGGCTGTCGCACGCCAGCGAGCGGTCTATGCAAATAGAGTCGTTCACGCAGAGAAACTCCGACGAACTGCAGGTTATTGCTGCTAAAACAAAACCAACGGTTGCCAATCATTAATGATAATTCAATGAAAATGCATCAAGAAATACAGAAATAAACACTTATTGAAGACATTGTACAATTGTTGTTGTTCTTATAACTTTAATTATAAAAAGGAAGAAAGGCGATGATGGTGATGATGACGTTGTTGTCTAAAACGAAGAAGAAATGAAGTTAATAGTTTCAGATATTTATATTGTAAACGAATTAACTAGCTACAAGCTAGCTACTTACCAGGATTATCACGTTCAAGAAAAAAAACATTTTTATTATATTAGTATCAATAACACTCTTACCCTCAACAGATTGTGCAGTGTGCGTGCAATGCGTTCTACTGTCAATACAATTTCCATTGCACAGTTTCTGACCAACGTAACAAGACTTCGTCGCAGACGTATTGGGAACTGAAAGGGAAGTACGAAGAATTTGGGGACAGAAATAAAATATGGTCCTTGCATAGCATTGATTACTGTGCAAATATGTACAAACAGTTTACCAATAAAATTATTTGAAAGATTACACCAAATCTTTGTATAACGTTCACTTACGCTATCCGTTTGATATTTTAATAAAACACAGTTCGTATAATTTAAAATACTTAACACTACCTGGACAACCCTCCTCGTCTTCCCCTAATTGGCAATCTTTATGGCCATCACACTTGTGAGCCTTCGAGAAGCAGCCGTTACTTCTGTGACAGAAGAGCTCGTCTTGCTTACAATTCGTGACCTGAATGCACTTCCCATCAATGAACATGCGACCCGAGGAGCAAAGACATTTGTATCCCATATCCAAGTCGACGTTAGGATGGTCGTGTGGTACTTGGACGCAGAGCTCGGGGCAAGGGTTCGGATGAGAGAAACAGTGGTGGTTCAGCAAGGGATTCTTAGGGTTACGTTGTCGCGAAGTCATCAAAATGTGTAGCCTCGTATTATTAGGGAAGATCGCTGAAAATGAATATTACCAAAATTATATACACATCAATATAAGGTAAGATCTTTGTCATTTGATACTTTTGGCAATCTACCCGACCATTTTTTTAGGAAACCTATATATGTAAGTGGATTTTTACGTACTAAAACCCCCTTTGGCGAACTTCCTCGGCGTTATTGCGAGGATTCCGAGATCTCCAAAGGAACACACCGGTGTCCGCATAACCCTCATAATAACCTCATAACCCTCATAAATAAAGACGTAAAGAGTCTTACAAAGTTCAACCCGACGTATTCTGTGCGTCGCCTCGTGCACGTCGGTCCAGAACAGCCGCGCAGTACGCATGTCCGTCCAGAACACGTACGTGTCCGTAACTGCCAGATCGCCCACCGTCGTTGACAGCTCGCGGAAGTTCTCTCTCCCTGTGCCTGATCATCATCACTTCAGTCATTTTAGTCATATATAGAGCAAGCATTCAAAGTTATGAACGAATATTTTGCCCTACAAAAATCTACATTCGGGGTGTCTTTATGAAAATCACCACCCATAGCTTCCGTAGACCCTTAGTGATTGATTTTTAAAGAATATGAAATGCAACTTACACACGCTATTACAGAGTCAATTGATATAATGTAGGATTACATAGTAATGAACAGTTTTTATAAAAGCCATACCTTCAGGATGCACGTAATCAATACTTCCTGAACCCTCGTCCGATATGTAAACGACGTCCATATGTGGAGAATACCGCAGTCGGACGTGGGGACCTTAAAGTGAAGAACATTATAAAGCCCACATGTTTCTAAATACCTCAAACTTATAGTATACTAGCAGGCTGTAGCCCGAGCTAGTACCTTCCCTACCTTTTTCTTTATGTGTACAACTGTTGATAGCAAAAACACTTTATACTAAAAAGTATAAGAATAACAGTGCAAAAGAAGGACATAATACGTACATAAACATCAAATTTAGAGCTTAAGATTTTACGTGCCCCGAATTTTGGAATTGGTAAATCTATAATGTAGTCTATCTTAAATATTCAGATCTATCACTCACCTCTCAAGTTGGTCATTACGATATGCTTTCTGTCTCCGCCGTCCATGCCAATGCTGTCTATGTGAATATCATAGTTCATGTCCTTTTCTTCAACTGCCACCACCATTCTCCTGGGAGACGAAGAATATGGCAATACGACAGTAGTTCTTTACCCTTTACGAAAGACGGATCCCTGATGTCTGAAGGGATCTACTATGGAGATAGATAGTGATCTCTTAAGTTTATACTTATTAGATATATATCAAGATATATAGATTGATTGCAAGATTTTTTTGAGAAACCAAAATTTATTAGAATACAGAATTGAAAGCAGTATTTCAATGAGGCAACACCGAACATATTCAACTATAGATACAGACCCATAATCGGAAACCAGGCTGAAACTTATGGGAATTTCACCATCCTCGAACACGTAAATGAGAGCTCGGGCCTTGGTCTTCAGAGACACAGCTTCGATCACGCGGCGGCCAGCATCCAGAATGTACAACGCATCTGATACGTAATCTGAGTAGCAAATGAAAGAACACGTTATTAGATAAATAATATTTGAAAACCAATGGTAAACATGTCATATGTGGTTGCTCCAGCATTAGGTAGCTCCCTAGCATCGGACACGATTGCTTATAGACCAGACATATTAAGACATGCTTTTAGATTCCAGAAATCGTATGTTGTAGCAAGCTCGAAATGCCTCAAACGCGTCTTCATTTCCAATTAACATCATTTAAGATATTCATACCCCACCTACCCCGTCAGGGGCCTGTCGTGATGGTATTATTATTAATATAATGAACATGTTCATCTATGTTTGAATTCAACAATACAATATTGATCTACGCGTTCGAGTCGTTCTTAATGTTTTACTACGAGTCTCACCATAGTCCATATCGACCACATTGCGTCGTCCGTCGTGCAAGAACAACCGCGTGACTCCGGTAGTGAAGTCGCTCATGTCTATATACTGGATGCACTCGCGAGCTCCGTCGAATATGTACAGTTTGTCTATAAAACAACAAATACAACATTAACCAGCACCAACAACAGTGGTTCTAGATTACCAGTTTACATTTCAGGCCACTAGCTGCAGCGAATTGGAGTTTATATTATTTATAGCACACACCTCCAGTATTACAAAATTGTGCTTTATAATGATCACTTACTCCAACAGCATCCAATAGCAGAATGACAAGTGTGGTTGATGATAAACAATCATCAGAGGAAATCCCTTAGCAGTTGTACTTAATAGATATAAGAAGTTATCATGCGGTTAAAATTTGAGATTAC
>DWMP01000283.1:0-10179 GCA_018245295.1 Agara epimachia | reverse complement strand
CAGCGGCAAGCGACTTTGTTTTATACTATGTAGTGATTACGTAACGAATAAATATTTCATTTACTTTAATTTTAATTAAATATTCCACTTACTTTTATTTCAATTTAATATTTCATTCGCTTCAATTTCAATTTCATTTTTAAAATATTTAATATGACTAAAACACTTACCCTCACGATGAAAATTGGATTTCCATCTAACGACGTTTGATTCAAAATGTTGAAATATTTAAATGAACCCGGCGGTAGAATATTTATAATGTTGTTATCTAGCCTGAAAAAAAAAGTATTTATATAGGTATAATACCAGCTTCGCAGCGAAGCGCAGCGTTTTTTATAGGGAAAGAGAATAAAACATAATTTATAAGGACATTATTATTTAGATATTGGTCTTGCATAACTATTTGAATTAGTATTAGTTTATTAGTTATTATTAGGTGTTAGTCTAAGTTTATTAAATTTTATACTGGATTAGGCAATAAAGGATTAGGTGGTTATAAGTAAGTTATGATCTATTTACTTTAGAGTGTCTAAGGAAAGCATAATGCCATTCAAATCGTGGGCCGGTGGTACTTGTCTGATTAAATTGCTGGACAAATCCAAGAATCTCAGCTGACGAAGAGGAGATATCTCCTCGTACGGAATGTACGTAAGCTGGTTATCTCCGAGCAGCAGCTGAAATGAGAAGCAAGAAAGATATGCAGAGATAGATAGAAATATTTATTAAAGCAAAACCACTTGTTGGATGTTGAAAATTATTTCATTTCGTATTTTAAAATTAGTTCTAATAAGAGGCGTATAAGGGAGAAGCCAGTAAAATGGTTCGCAATAGAATGTTGCTTATTCAAAAAATTATAAATAGATTTATTTATATTTCTTAAGTAATTTATATGTCAAATATTTCATTCTTTCAAAATTTGTTCCTTTTTGAGAGTGGTGTATCTAGAATCATACATTGCTATCGTTCAGCGCCTCCAAATTCCTCTCAGGCTATGGCAGACAGAGACAAAAAATCCGACGAAAAAACAACCAGTGCTGTTTTAAAATCGGAAAATAAAAGACGTGTTACAGCTTGACTTTGTTCCAATAATGAGTAACCGCAGCAGCTTATCCCGTGGCAATATCAGCCTGCCCCTAATAGCTTATATCACAGCTCTCATTAACAATTTCTTTAATCTCATTGCTTTATATTACATATATTGCTATACACGTGTTGCTTCCACAAGATTTGCGGTAAGTAGAAAAACTGTTCGCTAAGCTTCTATAAAATTATAAAGAGGAAAGAATTGTGTGTGTGTATGTATGTAACGAATAGGCTCAAAAACTACCGAACCGATTTCAAAAATTCTTTCACCATTTGAATGGTACATTACCACTGATCAACATGGGCTATATTAATTATAGGATAAAAATAAGGATCTTTACTAAAACGACAATAATGTAACCCAAGGTGGAAAAAAAATTGTCTTTCATCGCATGTGCTGCGAAAGCTATTGATGATAGAACAATAAAATGTTCTACAATATTAAAGAACATATCGATATCTACAAACAAATACCTTATAAAGCCTGCTCATCCCATCCCTAAAAACTCCGCTATCAATAACAGCGAGATGGTTGCCGCGTAGATCCAATGTCTCCAACATCGGTAAGCCAGTGAAAGCGTCGAGTGGCAACCCTGCTATGGAGTTGTCAGCGAGTATCAGCGTCTGTAACGTGTTCTCGAGTCCCCTCCAGTTATCGCCGGTGACGTCTGTTATTTCGTTACCTGGAACGTTAGTTTTGATGCTAGAAGTGATAAGGATTCGTCCAATTTGGTCAATGATTGTATATTCAATCATATTCGAGTACCCACATATTAGGCGCAACGTTCAATATTAATGATTAGGGAATTAATCATTACTACTGAACGAAATGAATCACCTTACTTATTATAGTTGTAGCTAAATAAGCATGCAAAACTTAAAAAAATATGTTATGTTTACGCATTCTTGTGATTATATCTCATTAAAGTTCAATCTTTGTCGATGATATTGAACACTAACGAAAATTGAGCATATCTTAAAGATAAATAAAGAACAGTACGAAATTTACAATCACGATAGTCATTGAAAGATATGAGGAAAGCTGGCTCAAAAATCACAAAAGATTTCTTGAAATATTTTTTTTTGTTGAATTTATTGCAAAAACATAATATTTCAATATAACAACCCCTCAAATTCAGATTTCATCATCGTTATAAGCAATGTACTGTAGAACATGATTTTAGACGTGAAAATTCCGTCTGAACCAGAACAGAATGTTATTCTGCATAGGAGATAACTTTGGCCGAGCTCGTTTGCACGGCGAATGACATAAGTTCCAAATGATAATATGCTCCGTAAAATTCGAAGTCAACTTCAGATTGAAATATCAAGCGAGCTTCAACCTGGTTAATATTGCTCATACTTGTGACCCGGCAAGGATAATATTTAAAATTGCCACTACAAAATTTCATCAACATCATAGCGCTCCCTTCTGATCTTTGTCACGTCACACTAACGCTACCTTTAGAGTTCTGATATATTTTGATTTTAATAAGCATTATTTTGCAATTATTTGCAATATATTGCAATTCGAACTAATCAAAGTTTATGAAATTATCAATTACTATTAACTGTTCAATATTGAAAGCGCGTTTAAAAATTATGTAGGTACGGTAATTTAATTTTTTGATTTATAATGAATCATAACAAATAAAGAAAAGAATTGCTTAATTTGAGATAATTAGCCCGTAAGTTGGAATTAAAAAAATAGCTACGCATTTGATGGCACCTGTAAAAAAACTTAAACGCATATTTACAATGCTTTGTGTGACTTCATTCCCGTATGGAGTTTATATGTAAGCACCTGAAAGTACCGTAGCTTATCTAGCTTTTGCAAAAACTCACTTTGCAAGATTATTAAAAATCGCGGGCAACAAACGTAAGTTTTCGCTGTTTCCGTGAGAAAATTGTTTGTTCCTTCCTTAACTCATCTGAACTGCGCAGTATCTCACCTGTCAGATCTAGCATCCGCAGTTTCTGTAGATACCTCAGCGCTCTGCTCGGTACCGAGGTCAGCTTGTCGTGTCGGAGCTCCAACTCCCACAGGGTAATGTCGAGGCCGTAGAACGCTTCCTCGTGTATACTTTCCAGCGGGTTTTGGTTTATTGCGAGTCTGTAGAGACCTGGAAATATTGTTCGTGGATGTTTTAAATTGGATAGGTGAGGCTACGCTACGGGAATTTACAATGCGGATAGCTACAGAAATGATTCTTGTATTTCCGTGTCGAATTACAGAACGCCTTTAGATGGGAATTTAAAGTTTCATGGCTTTTATTTTTTTTTGGATTGTTGGACTTTGAAGTTAGAAATCAAGTAACATTAATGTTATTAGTATTGAAAACTATATTTTTATCGATAGTTTCTTAACCATGTTTATTTTTGTACTCAACGTAGAATATTTGATTCATAACATGTCTTATATAATATTAATGATTATTATTAATTCAAATATGCATGTACCTATATATAAAAGATATATATTTCTTAATGTGAAAGCAATAAATGGATTTTTTATAGTAAATATGAAATGATTGCTTTGACCATCGACTGTTATAACACACGTTCGCCGGCGCCGGTTCAAATATTTGCGGCAAATATTACTTAATGTTCAAACATGTTGCAATATGTTCAATCATGTTACACATGATTAAAACATAATTTTAACAGTTATTTCTCTTTTAGTATTCTAGAAGGAAATATATATATATATATATAGTATATATGCCCACATTTTTTATCGCAGCGACCATAGTCTGGCCTATTGTACTGCAGAAATGCTTGCGGGAACATAAAAAAGCTAAATTTGACTATAGAATCTTGAGATTCAAATATAAGATTCTTATCCTCACCAGTAGCTTGGAAGAACTGCGGCTCCAAATCCCTTATTTTGTTATCCGTGAGTTGCAGCATGAAGACCTTGGAGCTGTTCACCGCAGCTGGTACCCTGAGGATCGGCACGTGGTTGCAAGTGACGATGCCCAGGTCTCCAGCTGGCTTGGAGCATGTACATAGCGCTTGGAATAGGCATGGTGGATGGCCTGTGTCCACATGTAACTGCAAAAGAATAGGACTAATTGTTGCCACATAATACTACTTATCATTAACATAAAGTCTTACTTAAAAATTGGTCACAATTTAGGCCATTCCTTTTAAACCTCAAAGTGTAGTTAAGTACGGTTTTTGATGTCTAGTATTAGAAAAATGTAAATTTTTAGTCAGACCTAGGTCGACTAGTTTACTAACTAGATTCAGAATACATGTGGTATCATATATTACCAGATTGTGGAAACGGTTATATGGTACATTGGTACCTACTAAAGAAAACTACAGTTTCATAAATCTATAAAATATATTTAATTTGTGATTTAAAAATATAAAGCAAATTATAATCGTCTTTTTAGATCACAGCGCATAACTAAATCGTCAATTTGGAATTCTTTATTTCGAATTGTGCATAAGACTCATTTTGGAAAGAGTCGTTTAGTTAATTAGACGAATGATATAGTAAAATGAGTATTTTGTACATTTACTTCTCTAGAGTAAATAGTAAAGGTAATAAATAGTCTACCTTCAATGTATTTTACATTACAACAGGCCCTCCACCTACATCAGGACAATGGCAAGCACATCTTTGTTTCGAATACTGAAGTGGGTAGCTATCCCTAACAAAGCTGACGCCCTACTGAACTATTCAACCACACATTTTGACATCCTTTCGGTTTTCAGTAGGTTTTACAACGATAAAGCATGGATGCGAATAAGGGTAATTCGGTTTGTCGTTGTTGTGTAACTTAAGGGATGGATAAGGGCTAGTCTCGGTTGCATGTACAAGGTGTTATGTTCACACATTCAGAAGACCTTCCAATTTCATTCATTTAAATTTTATCTTTCTATACATAATATATGTATCTTCCTTTTCCATTATCTACCTTTTCGGTATATATACAGTATACTCTCCCTCGACCTATCTTCTATTACGGACTTTTTTCTTACTATACTGAATAGTGTGTCTGGTAGAAATTATTGGTTGTGTATTGTAATATGTTTGTATTTAAATTACTGAAAATGTATTTTTATTACCGATTTCGTCACAAAACAATTAATGCTTTAAGCATTCGCACTAACCTTTACATAAAGCAGATACCAGCTATTTCACAAAAACAAAAACAAATACAGATACTTAACTGATAATTATCTGTTTATTTACAATTTATTCCGATCAAAACTCAATAATTTCACCGATGTTATCCTTTCCCAGAGTTATACCTTTATATGTTATTGCAAACATTTTCATCGCCCTATTAATATTCCTTGGGTAAATATTAACATTGTAGATTAGTTTAAGCATAAATTGTATACATATACATATTTTTCGGACCGAAACGCAAATAGTCTTAATAGTGATTACTTCAAGATACGCATAGGCTTAGCGGTGAGTACTTACGAGTACTAAATTTAGTCCCCTGTCTTTTTTAGATTATATTAGGTCGATTGTGCAAATATTACGTATCATTACTATTTTCTCAATAACTCTTAATCGACCTTCCTTTTCACGCTTGAAATGTTTCAATAAAACTAAATATATGGTTAAATAACAACATAAGGTACATCCAATAAGGAATAAACTCCCGCCTAAAGACTATTACAACCATTTAGGGCGCTATTTTATACCCAACATCCTATTCGAACTCACATTCAATTTTCAACCTTATGCGCGTGCAATAAGCACTACACAGTGTATATAAAACAAATGTAATAAAAGGGGAGCCGAAGAGAGCATAGTATCTCCTCGTTTCAGTCACAGTAACAATTGGAAGCTATACCGCTGAATTATAGGTATCATGGCCGGGCATGAAGCGAGCAGCGCGCTCGCTAATCCTGGCTGTTCGTGGAAATAATGAGGGCGTTATCCCTGGAATTAAATCTGTATAATCCTCTCGTTAATATAGTCTCATTAATAGGACTCATTAATATGGTCTCATGAATGGGACTCATCAATTTAGTCCCATAAATATAACTCATTAATATCAGAGTATATCGAAAGGTAAACCGAATGGGATTAGTGAAATATTAACTCAATAGAAATACCTCATGAATATAATATTTACATTGGAAATATAATTTTACTGGTCCCGGAAAATCGTACCGAGATACCTTTAGCGAGAGAAATGTTGAGAGCATGCAAGGTATATTAGTATATTATCTCCATCACATAAATAAAGGAGGTAAGCACGGGTAGGGTAAGGAAGCTACAGGGTGTCTTAGTTAGTGGTGACGATAAATATAGGAGTGGGCATAGACAAATTTTTAATCGAAGTTGACGTCAAGGGATAACTATGACAAACAAATCTTTAACAGATTACATATAGGAAAGAACCAACTATACATATCCATCGTTGAGTGCACTTAAGCACAGCATACATAAATAAAAGACGGTGTTTAAACAATCAGTAACAATCAACAACGACTACTCGATTTTATTATTTACCCTTCGAAACATAGTTCTAGGAATGTCTCATAAATGGCGTTACTAGTAGTTGAAAATGAATGAAAAAATGAAACTAATCTAACAGCTCGAACAAATGAGGCATTCCAAATAAATACTTGGCAAGTAAAGTATTTGCGGCTGATGGTGAGTAAGGCTTCTGTTAGGTCTACGCTCTGTTCGTTCCGCGAAAAGGCGAAATATGAAACGAAAACCATAATAATTGCTAACCACGACCTTTTTGTGAAGTCCTGTGTTAAACTAAAGGTGTCAAATTAAATTAACAAACATGTTTATACTCACTTTTCCTATTGGCAAAAGCATCGTTCACTAGCAAAGTTTATTAGGGTAAAACTATATTAGATGCATGTAATAGTTAAGGTAAAAGGGTAAACTTAGTAAATTCGCGACCCAAAATTTACTAACTTGATTCTAAATATAACTTGGTCGTAGAAATAAGTTACCTACTAGTTACGTAGGTCAGGTTAAGTTGACAAATTATTTATCGTGTTGATTTAGAAAATGAGTGCTCTTGAATGGTGTTTAAAAAAAGGTTTTTTACTGATGTCGGATTTCGTGGCACTTACCTCTATTGCCCTTGCTAAGGATGCCCATATCATCAGCAGGAGAGTCACAAACACGAGGATGTATCCGAATTTGATAAATACTATGAGACTCTGAAACAATTGAAACAACATTTTAGAACATGGTTCCTTAGTCTAGCCGTTAGAGATCCTGGCTGCTCCGCCGGATGCCGTGGGTTTGATTACCAAACAACACAAATATTTGTGTTATGAGTACATTTGTTTATTCTGTGCCTGGTTGTAATGAAAGTATTTATATAATTCAGTATTATATAGCATGTATATGTATGATTTTATCAGTTGTCTGGTCTGTCTCACATACATTACCTCTTTATAACACTAGCATAAATGTAGTAAAAATATCCGCACATCTTTTAAAATACTCCTATAAATATTTTAGGGAAAAATCTGCGAGTGTTAAAAATTATTCCCTCGTAATATTATCTCCGAGAGTTCGCTTAAAGACTGCATCGCTCGCTTTAAAGGAGCGCATCAAAGCTTCAGTAAATAACCTGTATATCAATTTCCTTCAACCCCGACGTTCATGCGAGCAGCAAACTAGGTTTCGATGCAGTTACAAAACCTTTTAAAATCTCGGACAAAATTCAAAGTTCATACTACATACTTTCTCAAGCTTAGAATACCTGGAACGCTCATATGTAAGTTAAGTGTGCTGACAAATAAGATGCTTAGAAATTTATGTGAATCGACCATTTAGCGTGGTTAATAGTTTAGGCCAATTACACGCGTTCGTTTGGTCGTAGTGTTATGGTAACTAGACAGCTGATACATTTCATCAAAATTCAGTTACAGATACATGTATAAAATACACAAAACTACCCTAGCTAGAACCTTAGCTAATACAGCCCTAGTTAGAATGAGTTTGCATGTAGGAGGTAATCTTCAAAACTACTGATCCGATTTAAAAGAATATTTCACCAGTAGAATGCTACATAATCACTGAATGACATGGGCTATATTTTGTTTTAGAAAACAATATGAATTACTACTAGCACTCTAATAATGTAACCCAAAGTGTAAATAAAAGACAAAAAAATCCTTACATCGCGTGCGCTGCTTAAAATATTGATGACAGAACAAAAAATGTACCGCGGTTTTATAGAATACATCATTATTGCCAAAAAGTTACCCAACCTAATTGAAGTAGTGTTTTTAAAATCTTAATTGAACCCGTGCGAAGCCGGGGCGGGTAACTATAATAGTTTATTATAAAAATTAAAACTGATTTCAATTAAAAATCAATTACGTCTCGAATTATACTTGACGTGCGCGTTAATTCATACGAATGACGGATTTCATGTCTTGCGTGAAAATAAGGCGAATTCAACTGTATATTTTGGGAGTGACAGTTCGAAATTGCTTGACTCGTTATTTCAGTGATTGGACCTGGAAATATTACATATGACCGTGCAAACGGAATTGAACTCTATATCTACGGGTTACGGTTGTTTTTTGTGTATGCTTCTTGTATTTTCCGAAATGTACGAGTAGATGTTGAAATTCGGCGTGTACGTACGTGTTCGTTGTTTTCACGCTTCCTATTTGTTCCCGTGGACACTGTGACGCATATTAATTACCCCAATACAATTTCTACCTACATACTGAGTATTCAGTTGATATAGGTATGTGTTTAAGCTGTTCACATTAGCATAAGCTTAACCTAGATTGGATCAATCAATCAATTTTAATTATGAATCAATCAAGGAATTTTGATAATCAATCAATCAATTGTTTATGTGATCGCATGATGTTTTAGAACAATAATAATGTTACTCTGATCAATCAATTAATTAATTCTTTCAATTGTCTCGCTTTCATTATTTTTATATGTAAAGGGTTAGACTTTATACCTTATACATGCATATACATATGACATTTAAAAGATTTTTAAAAGACATTTAAAAGCTCCATGCAGTGGAACGCAAAAGGGTACAATGACAATATATTCGTATCAATACAAAGATTAAAAAAATATATACTTGAAAGTAAATCGCGGCAAATACGATTTCCAGTATTATTAGCTGTTATTGCTTTTAACATGAGAAATGTATTGTTAGTTTGTGGAAAAATATTTCCGTTAAGTTCATCGCTCCTCAATACCCGTGTTCCGGCTTTGTTACAGTTTACAGGGTCACGGTACAGTTTCCAAATCGCCTAAAGCTTGTGTACACAGAATTTCGTATAAACATTATTACCTGTGCTTGAAATTCGGATTTGATATTCATTATGAGATTATTGCTTGTATTCCAGGCCTCACCCGAGGAGTCTCATGAATGTTACATGTTAATTAAGACCTGCTTCTTATTAGCAGTGGTAACAAAGAAGCTTTTGTCTTTGGATTAAAGTAACGTTCTACGTTTAATTAAGTGTTAATTTAGTGTAATTAACTTTTAATTCTGTATGCGTTTTCTTCTTGTGTTAATTAAGTAATAGGTTTTTTTTTAAATTTGTACCAATGTATTAATGTTCCTCAACTAACAGAGGTTAATACGGCCTATTGACATACGTATCCGCTGTCAGATTGAAATAAACTTCTGTAAGTTTTAGCACTGGCTTGCAGGTTTAGTGGTTGTGACCCTCTGTTTGGAGTCGGGGTCGTGGGTTCGATTCCCATCCAGGACAAACTCACTGTGCGTTCTGTGTGGATATAATAAAAAATCTATATAAATATTATATAGCATACAATTATGTACTTCATCAGCTGTGTCACCGTAGTCCAAGCTTTACCTAGTTTGGGGTCAGATGGCTGGGTGTGAGGTGTCCCAAGATATTATTATTATAATTCAATAAGAGAATGGCGAGTAACAAAGGGAAGACGCTTCACGCTGGATTTCTCTCACACGAACCGCTTCAACCAATTATATGAAAACATTTTGGTCACGTTCCGGACCGTGGAGTTTAGATCCCTTTTCTATTTCTTATATACGGGAATATTACAATAAACAGGTATAGGGGCTTTTCTATCTCTATCTCTCTCTCTCTCTCTCTCTATCTCTACTTCTATTA
>DWMP01000282.1:0-10179 GCA_018245295.1 Agara epimachia | reverse complement strand
CGTTAAATTCTAGTGAAGGCAATTTCGGTATATTATTATTATGTTTATTCATTCTGAATAACGAATGCTTACTGCACCCGAAGCATTGCTCTGCTGCTTAATTTCCATATATATAGATTCGGTGCCGTGTCGTTACTACACTTGTCGTGCATACCGTTTGACAGTCGCCAGTTCGAACTGTCGATACTAGTATACCCGTATTTAAACTACGGTCTGTAATGTACTAAAATTTCACATATAAATAATTCATTATTATTGTCAAAATGATACTAGAAATTATTCTTAGAAATCCACATACAAATCTCTGATTCCAAATCGGGCAATTAAATGCGTGTTAAGGTAACCCAACAGCCGCTACACATACATATTTACTTGATAAAACTTGACAAACAAATATGCTCATCACACAAATATGTATATGTCCTGCGCTGAAATCGAACAAATTTTTAGAGAATCTATGACATTTTTTTAAATATCTATATTTTCGACCTCCAATATGTAGGTTTCCAATATCGTAAGGCATTCTCTTAACTTATTTACACAATACATTTATTAGTATTTTCTGAGAAAAGAGCACGCAAGCACATCGAAACGTAACACTGCACGATTGGTGCATAGCAGATGTAAATAATGTCGGTAATGGGTATCGAACGAGGCGATAGATAGAGCGTGTTAGCGCGCGCTCAATATCGACTTACGATACTGGGAGTGACGGCGGGACCGGCTGCCGAGGTTGTATTCGGTGGACGAGCTACCTCAACGCCGATTTTACATGAACTTTAATAGTTTTAGCGTCATATTGTTATTTGTCAACCAATGATATTTTGTCAATCAGACGCGTTTACACAATATATACAAAGCAGTGCTGTAGTAACAAAACAGCTGATTAAAAAGCACGTATTTCAACTTACCAGTCCAGAGAGTGCCTATAACTGCATCATATAAGGATGGCGAGCGTGTCGAATGTACTCCGAGGTTGTCCAATAACCGATCCGTTTCAAATCCGATGCATTACTCGATAGTAGCCCGAACCGCGCATGTGGTGTTACCGTAAATCCATTCCGGAACATTCCAGCATATTCCGGTTGGAACGAGGTGAGAACAGAACGACTTGAATTAATAATGTCAGCTCTATATTTGCGAATGCGAGATTCTCTCTGCCTCACTTATGAACTGAACTTAATGAGCTCTCGAATGAGTTTTAGATCGAATGCCTTCCGAGTACTGTAATAACTCAGATATAGACACATGTACACGCCTACTGTATATAGGGATAAGCAGAGTATAGAATTTTCACAAGCTACGTTCCCAATAAACTTCGTTTTCTTCTATTGAAGGTGAATTACTCTTGATCTGCCTTCGATCTTGAAGATTTCTTCCAAATTTCCGAGTAAGATATTACAACATCAGCTTAGTTAGTAAATAGTCGGTATATTTTCATTTGCTTGTAACGCTGAGTTAAATACGTTCGGTCGCGTCCACGGTGCCATATCTCACCGCCCGCATGCTGTAATTATGTACAAGGCGGCATCCACACGGTCCACGCGCCTATAAATAACAATCACACGCTAACAAAGGGTTTGTCTTTAAAACATGTGTGTATTATTACAGTCACCCGGCCATATGATTTGTACCGAGAATGTTAAAGGAATAAAATTCTTACCAATTGTTTGTCCTTTTGTAAACGGGTAAGTAAAATGTTAACTTCATTTTATATACATTTATTTGTTCGATCCGTTGGACGACCTGACGCACTGAGCCGGCGGTTGCAGATTCGACTTCCGTCTAGAACAAATATTTATGAGCCGATCGAGAGTTCTTTGTCTGAATGTAAATTTTTGTTTATAAATACCTAATTGGAAACTTAATTTTATTATGTAGTTTTAGATTGCTTGATCATTTTCATTTATGATCAGTCCTTGGGGAAATGTTTTAGGCGTTTTTATTAGCCAACATATTATGATTATGGTATATTTCTAAAAAGGATCTACCCCGAACAATCTAACCTGTAACTTAGTACGGTCTTTACAGCCTTCAAGTTGCGAGTCTCGGCACTGAAGTTCATTTTCAGTTCAAACTCCGCCCCGACCCGCAGCGAGCGAAGGTTAAAGACTGCTCTGTAAGCTTGTTTAAAGATTATCCGCAAACTTCGTAACAACTTATAAGCTTTGAATCGCTTGTAGACGTGAGATAAACGGCTAATGAAAATTGTTACGATCTTCGCATCCACGTGCTGGTTTATATCCGGCACGAAGGACCGAATGCAGCGGGTGACGAGGTTTTAAATTGAGAGAAAAATCATTGATGAGATAAGCAGTTTTACTCGCACTATAAAAAACTATGAATTTCAAAGTAAAACCGAAAGGCGACTAAAGTCTATGGAGTAAATTATGTATATGTATGCTATATTTCGTGGATTTGCTAGAGTAACGGGTCGATGCGTCCCCTAACGGCAAGTAGCGGTCATTTACATGTTGCCAGTAACATAAACAGAAAATAATAATAATAGCATGGAGCACCCTCACACGCGGTCATCTGACCCCAGACTAAACAGTGTGTACTATGGTGAACAAACACCTGATCCAGGTACGTAGTGTATAATACTAATAGATACTTATATGACACCCAGATACGAAACAAACAAAAGCAAAAACAAAGAAAATCGATTGACCAACAGACGAGTAAAAGGTACTGAACGGTTTTGTATTTGCTTAATTACATATTTATAAGCATGTAATGAGGAGACATTAATTATAGGTTTTGCACAATTTCGAACCTAATGCCAATATACGAGGTTTTCTAAAGTATTTATTAAACATAACAATTATAATTGTAACGTATTCAAATGGAGTATTGCTCATTTTCTCCACCAAATTTTACATTCAAAATACGCAATGACAGGGCATTCAACAACTAAACACGGTTATTATGAGTTTGCGAATGAGGGTATTATACAGTAATATTTCATTAATTACATTTCATTCGTCGCTTCACGAAGTTTTTAGGCAGGCGCTCGCGGGTAAGATCCTGCGTAAAGGTTAAACACTAGAGGGGCTTATACAGATGAGCCCGGGAAGTTTATCAATAGCTTAAATAAGCTTTAGGGCGCTGTTCGGCTTCGCGTGATAAGGGTTTGATGGTAAAATACAAAAGACAGTCTAACTTCTCCGTTATTTAGCCCATTTATCTCTGTGACTTTGTAACTTTTCACTGGCGAAATGTTTTTGATAACATAAAATACATTAAATACAAAATTGTAATATAACTTAATTTACGTCTACCGTCTACGTTATTTGGGTCTGTGTAATGTTTGTACAAAGAAATCGTAACCTATTTACATCTTAATTGACTTGATACAAAACGTTATTAAGTAAACAAACGTAATAATGAACTTTATGTTTCAACTGTCGCACTGTCGGCGTCATCCCAACTACACAAATACTAAATCCTTAAATTTATATTTCTTATGTCCGCATGACTGAGCATCGAATCCGAGACTTATCAATGGTTACGTACTGAATAATGATGTCAATGATCGTCAAACTTATTCGGTTGTAGGTCTAACTCCCATAACAAAATTACACAACTCAATAAAATGCATTCATCGCATTGCAACGCTAATTGCATTGCAATCCTGTGACATGAAGCATTTTCAATATTAAGCAGCAATTATTAGTAGTGTCTTACCAAACTTACAGTTACGAACATCAATATACTGTAAGCTCAACATAAACATCAAACGACAAGAGAGCGGTTCTGTTAACTGAAGATTGTACTGACAGAGACCTTAACGTAACAAATGGCACAATTTGTGAGGCAAATGGTAAGCAAGCAACGGAAACAATCGACTAGCGATTCCTCACGAAACTATTGAACAAAACAAAAACACAACGATTTGCCGAGGCATTAACGAGAGGCGTGGAATTTGCATAAATTTGCGTTAAGTAAATGGGGTTCCTTGACAAGTTTAATCTTGTCTTTGGAATTTATTGCCCCTTCGTCTGCAGCCTCATGGCCTTTGCATTGGCTAAATAAATATTTGGCTTTGTGCTCGACGGTGAGGATCTGAGGAGTTTTGAGTAAGATACAGTTCAAAGCGTTCATTAATTGATTTAACAGTTGTTAGATGATCTAAGTAGATTATATTTGAATGGGATGTTCCCAAATGTTACTATCACAAACAAAATTAAATGTTTATGCGTGTTGTAGGTAAAGTTTCAAGGAGTCAAATTAATTTTCAACATTTGTTGAGTCTGGTGTTATTAAGTACTATTCAGTCGAAATCAAGTTAGTTTCTAAGTTTTGACATATTAAAGTTTCTTCTCTATATTTATTTTATCATTAGAAATCATAAGTTCTGACAATACAATTTTACTTTCATTTATATCTTGGCTTTACGTTGGTCGCTCACCGCTTCCACCCTCTTGATAAATTTATCCTCTTCAAAGATTAAAATCGTTGCAGCCACTCGGTTTATCGTAAAGCTACGGATTCTGAGCTTTAACAAACAACTTTAGCGCTCGCAGAAAAATACAACGAAAAACTTCTTTGTTCACTGTTTTCAGAATTGTTTCAACTGACGGGGTTTCGAGAAATATATACATCAATACTTTGTTCTGTAGATTTTTAATAAGGAGATGTTCGTATTCGAACTAACAATGTTTTATTCCCGGTCACACGACTGCCTACCTAACAAACATCATTAGGTCATCATTAGAGTTTCCATTCATCTAGTTTAATTACAAATCTATTCAGCTTTAATACGGGCCCGTTACTGTACACGTATAATGGATGCAATTGATTTTGAATTGAATGGTTATTTGTCTAATATATTACAAATTGATATATAGTTAATTACATTGCTATTAATAGCTGTTGATTTGACAAATGGTGGGAATCAGAAACCGGTGTAACGAAGTCTAACACTAGTCCCGTGTACGGGCAATGAAACCCTCATTAGACCGTTTTTATCTCCTTTGTCCGTACCAGCATCATAATCTTCTAATACATCAATGTACCGATTAGACACTTAGCCTTGTACCAAGCGATCTGTTTCATTAATCACGTCATTGTGAAAACTACATGCACCTATGTCACCCAAACTGAACTGAGCCATATAGTCTACAGCATAAGGTTCACTTTTGTTCATTTCTCGTTCTGTTCAGATTAGAATGCGGTATTTAGCAGGATCCAGTTGATTGATTGGCGTCCCCGGGGTCAGAGATCAGTGCGCCTTGAGTAATTCATTTGTTAGCACATTATGGATATTATCTGTTTTAATATGTTATATAATGTTTGATAAATAGTGTTTGATAAAATTTGACACAAAATTATATACGGCTGCATACATTTTTATGTTCCGCAGCCACTCAGGGTTCTTTCAATACTGCAGAACACCTGGAACATACTCCACCACGCTACTCCAGTGCGGATCGTTGGAGATCTGGGTTAGTGGCCAAGCCGTCTGTGGAACGTTTTTCAAAGTACTTTAGGCCTTAGGGTTTCCTCCTGCGAGTCTGACTATTGGTAACTGTCGTTAATAAAGCGCACCGCCTGCGTAATATATCCTCCAGTTACCGGAAACGTTCGTGATTTTTACCTCTAGCAGTGAGCCATCACATTACCTACCGCGTCAAATGATGTACAATATTGATGAATTACAAACTTCACATATGGACTCTAATTCAGATCTTGACCTTTTTTATTTGCAGAACGAGATATTGAGAGAACAATTTATTGAAAAGCCGTATTAACATCAAAGTAGATTAATCCGATAATAGACTTAAAATGAATTGCAACTTTATCAAACTCAAGTTCGAATTCGAGACAATTTCATCTTTTCCTTTATAAAATTAAGCACGAAACCTACATAACTGCATTAGCATCACTTGTCCGCAGCCAACGTCCTCGACGTCTACATCTGGTATCTATGAGTTTTATGTACTCGGTGATAAGGGCGGTTCTCGTTTGCCGTTTGTATGTTGAAGGGAATCGCTGAATGTCTAATTTGCAAATGGAATCGTGTCGTAGGCTGTGCAATTTGGCTTAAGCGAAAACTCTTAGCGCGCTCTTTGCGCAAGTAATCGAGTCTAGGAGAAGCGTCTTGGCGTTTGAATTATGTGTTGACTTTCGGCTTCTGTGTACAAAATGTCTTTATTATGCGATTTATGTCACAACTGAGTATATTATGCTGGAGGAATTACATCTTAGCAGTATTAGTCCAGTTGTCACAATTCGACTGTTATTCATTACAATCCTTACATTTTTAACTTAACGCGACTGAGCCATATTAAAAGTGCAATAAAGCGTTTTTTAGGCATTCACAGTATGAGCGTAAATATGGACTATATAATAAAAAAGGCGACACAACAGAAGATGAGCCATTCAACGGTGGACCGAATGGGAGAGATGTACACGGTAAGACACAGTGGAACAGCTCGAGGCTGCCGTGTCTTTGTTAATACGCTCTATATAAGTAGATATAAATATGATACAAATAGATGTTTTTATGAAAAACATAAAAAATTGGCTATTGCAGTGTTTCCATTTATTATAGGAGCCTTTTTGACGTCGGGTTATTAAGGACATCCTACTTATTTATTTACTAGCCGAAGCAATAAATAGTGAGTAGAAAGAACTACAGCTGAAGTGAACCTCTTCAAAACTCGAACGAAGCGAGCGAAGCACATAAAGAAGAGTTTATTATGGATGGTTGGTACGCGCTCCAGAAAACTAGAAATCTGAACGCGAAAACTTCTGCACGCTCAGACTTGCTTTGGTAGTTTATGAAGTTTCTAATTTAAACGTACGATATACTCGTGTGTGCGATTTATAAATAAAAACTTATAAATTACCGATGCATAAACAGCTTTATATACCAGTATTTGTGGTTAACGTGTTTTTGACTTTTAAATAATAATTATTGGAACATTTCTTCACACGGCTATCCGATCACAAACTAGGCGGATCGTGTACTATGGTTATCAACAAATGTTTGTCCAGGGTAGAAATCGAACCCACGTCCTATAGTTCAGCAGCCACGTATATTATAGTTTATAAACTACATATATTTGCAATATAATTATTAAAAAATAACCAAACAAAAAATTATTTTAGATAAGTAATAAGATAGCTAACAAATTGACTCATTTCCATACTTAGTTACTCACATTTATCACAGATGATACAATTTTTGTTGCCGTTAAATTTTCAATTTAACGGCCTATTTGGCAAAAATTAAAAATTGGCACACGTGATTGAATCATCATCTTTTAGTTGACGGAAATGGGAAAGGAACAGGATTATCTCGCAACGGGTATCGGGAAGGGCGCAAACGGACAGAAACAATGAACTCTAATGAAATAACTCTCGTTTAGCTCCGAGCAAGTTCCGTTCCCGGAATGTGTTGTCTCCACTCGGCTCATTAAACTTTTCCACGTGTAGTAGCTTATCTGCCTTTTCATCCAATATCTTTTATCCGTTAAGTTCTATGTATTATCCTCACAACAGTTGCATTATTTACTGTTAATAGGGTGTTTGTAAATAGGATAAAAACAGAGTAATAATAATAATGAGTATTGAATGAATACTAACAAACGCTGCAAATTATTCAATTAAAAACTTAAAACAAAACACAAATTTAGAATTACTATAGTTGTGCGTATATACGTGTGCTGCACGCCAGTTGGATCCGAACGGGAAATAGAAACTAAAATAGCTACCTAAATTGTCATCATTTATCTTCTGATCATTATTTTTGTTATATTCGCTGCGTTCCCAAGAGTATATTTCGAACAAAATGTCGTAAAATCCCATTTGCTATATCATACATCAGGCTGGATGAGCTGAGTCGATAGGGAAGCCCTCGGGAGAGCGGGATATATCGCCGGTCCCGCCCACCGGAGTTTGGTACATCGGAAGGTTCGGTAGCACCTTTTATATACAGTATGTAATATAGCACTGAGTATAATCCAAAACTGTGACAGCATTGATTGTTAATTACTGACTGGTCGGTTAGACGGTTAGTGAAACTGACTGCTGAGTCAGTCCTGGATTCCATTCCCATTAAAGTCAATATTTGTGTGATGAGTATGTGTGTTCGTTATGTGTCTAAATGTAAAATTATTATATAGGTATGTAGGTATTTAGAAATGTGTATGTATGTGTATCAGCTGTTGCTATTACAGTACTAGCCCCGCACAGCAGTCGACCGTGCGTGAGTTGTCACAAAATTTGGCCGATAACACCTTTTTTAGACAATTTAATATCTCGAGATAGATACAAAGTAGTAAGTGAGCACAGAATACTTAGTAAATTAAAACATTTTTGAAATGCCACCAGCCCTACAGAATGCCCGTAATGAGCTGCATATCCCCGCGACAGGTTCACGCAATTAGTGTTAAACTCTAGCTATTTACTAGGCATTCGAATCGTTATAGGACTTAAGTTTCAGGTATTTACTTAGTTAGGAATTTGCGTGAAGCTGCTTAATTGCGTCACTGGGGTCGCGAAGTAAATAAAGTTTGCCAACTCAGCATTTATTATTGGCGTCGGCTACTCGACTATAGATTTTAGTTTCGTTATGACAGAAACAGAAACTTCGTAATTCTTTTTTAACAGTTAACCTACCAAACAGGAGCAACTAGCAACGGACGGGCCACCTGATGGTAAGTGGATGACCACTTACAATGGTCGCCTATGCACATGTGCGGTACCATAAGAGTTGCCAATGCGTTCGCCGTATTGAAAAAGAGCTCTTTTTACGCCTTTCTTGACGACCCCATGTCGTGGCGCTCCGATAATACTTCAGATGGAAGTTCATGCCACGTTTTGTACGTGCGCGGTAAGAACGAAAGTGCAAACCAAACTTTGGAGGACCGCCACAAATCCGGTTGATTCAAATTTTTATAAGTTCGGATATTTTGTTAACATATGAATTGTTTCGTTTATTTCACAAATCGAACCGTGCAAAGTTACTATAGTTATTCGCGTTTTTTATCTACAATACAGTACATCGGTACCAAATTTCTATTGAAGTGCAAAAACTCTCATAATCTAGAATTTTGCCCGGTCGTTATGGGCACCGCGATTAAATAAAAACCTACCGAGCCAGTTAATCTAAAACTCTTGACACAGTGTCCACTTGGCCTCACGCTCGGTAAATCAAGTATTCCCTCGGGATATCTTCAGCCGGACACTCCCTCGTTCCGGAAGGTCTGAAATTACATCGAGCTTTTTATGATTAATTGGAAGTTGTGTGGAAAGTTTACTAAGATTATTAATATCTGCGCTTAGATTAAGTAGTGGTTACGATCCGCTACGTGGAGGATGGTTAGACGAGACTTTTACATCATCATCGCCACCATCATCGTTATCATCCTCATGATATATAGGTCCATATAGGTCCAAGGTTCGCCACTCAGTGCCATTTTTAGCTCTCTTCAACCAGTTTCTTCCCGTGACTATTTGGTCTTGATTTTTACAGTTTTCATTAACTAAGGACTATATTATGGTTAATATAAAAAAATATTTGTTCAAATTTCAAATTCACGTACCCTTATTTATTTCCCTTCTACCTTTGCCTTAAGGGAAACTCATTATTACACCAGAAAAATATTCCATCGAATGAAATTAACCTAAAAAAATATATTGCGTTTGAGAAATTATGATATTTTAGACCCCTTTTTTGATATGGCTGACCATAATACCAAAAAAATAATACAACCTATTTACCTAAACTTACCCTCGCGGTCGGTAAATCAAGCACTGCCCTCAGGCTCTCTGCGCCCGGTTCCGGCCGCACTGCAATAAACTCACGCCTCCTATGATTCATGTTTGCACAGCCTTACAGCCAATGATCCGGGAAATTGATCGAGATTTGTGGAAACTGCAAGGATTAATACTTTGCAGTGAATTTGTTTCATTTGGATTAAAAGCAATCACAAACTGTAACAACCTAAGGATACGTACAAAGTTTCCCCGCTGCGACTGTCTGTCAGCTTGTTTTAACAACGGGAAATATGTACATACATATACGATTTTTTGTTCCTTCCGTCGCACTTAACTAATTCTTTTTTGTGTTTGTTGTTTCGATGTTTGTGACAATGTTTGCTTTGTTGGTGCAATACATAAAGTATATATAAGTAAAATAACAGACAGACAGAGAAACAAACATTTTAA
>DWMP01000281.1:0-10180 GCA_018245295.1 Agara epimachia | reverse complement strand
AATTTCTCTTTCCTTACAGACCTGACGTGCTTCGTCTACATTCATCACTATCTTCATGCATACACGCCGGTTTCGGAGACTCTTGACTCCACCGATTTATGACTAAATAGTAATTTACTCTTATCTTGCAGAAATGCCCGGTTATTGAGCCATCCATTTATTTATCTGGAGTTTGTCAAACTTTGGGCGGTTTAGCGAACTGTGCCTTTTATACGAGAGACTCGTGTTCCATACAGGGGTGAGTGGATGATTCAATAGAATTGAATTTCTCACTGAAATAGGTTACAAAAGTTTTCTTATCTGTGCGTGTAATCGAAACTCAAATACAAGTATTGCTGCTTTTCGGCAACAGCCGGTACGGCGCTGATCCAATGCTCATACCAGGTCTGAGGACTTTTTTATATCTTGCTTTAAGATAGGATACCTCGGATATAGGATACCTAAACTTTCTTTTTTACTATCAATGCCCGAAGCTCACAAAAAATCCTGTAGCGTTTCCAATTTTATCTCACTTAGCACCCAGTATTCTTAGGAGACCTAAGTGAGCTTAGATAAGTTTGCGAATAAGGGCAAGCCCTTCTAAAAAACAAAATGAATACATGACCAAACTCCTCGCTGGCTGCGCTTTGTGCAGACTATGGCTCCGTAGAACCAAATTTGGGCACGCAAAGTATGGGCAATGGTAATGTTGTGATTTTCAAGTAGCATTTGCAGGATTTGCGCAAGATTCTATTTATGGACGGTCGACCTTTAGCTGGTGCTTGCGTTGCGTGAAGAAATAATAATTGCGTAATTATTGATATATTGTTAATAGAATACAATTATGTATTATAATTTTTTTCGATAAAATAACTTCGGTGTACCATTTCGTGTTGGCAAGGTATTTTATTTATCATATAATTGTTATAATTCGGTTTGAGCATCTAAAGAATGAACGATGCCAGAGTTAAAAATAGATTTACAAGGCGAGTGTGAATGGTAGAGTCGGATGCAGTAAGCTGTGTACGTTAGTAGTATTGAATTGTAGTATTGTATTGAGTAGTATTGAATCGGAAACTTGTTAAAATAATTCTGGTTCTATTTGATCCGATAATTTCACAGATACATTTAACAACAACAATGTTTCTAACATTGTTTTTCAATTGTTTTAAAGGAAAACTTCATGTTAGTTCGTTTAGATGTGATGGTTGGGTAGTTTGATACAATGTTCTATTACTATGAACGATGTCATTGAAAAATATTGAAGTGTAAAATGATCTATACTGTTATATATAATGGTTCGTTCTTCGTTCGTTCATTCGTTCGTTCGTCGCCAATTTTTATCGTCCAGCGCGTCGAAGAGACAGCCTGTCATGTTGTTTCCGCGACAGCCTCGCATTCTTTGAAATAAACTCACTTCGAAATTGTCTCCAGCCTGTCGATAAAATGAAGATGCATCCAATATGATTATACCTGAAAATTGAAAAATCTGAATTTATTTATTGATATTACGTGTCAGA
The DNA here is from genome assembly GCA_018245295.1 of Agara epimachia. Taxonomy (NCBI): domain Eukaryota; kingdom Metazoa; phylum Arthropoda; class Insecta; order Lepidoptera; family Hesperiidae; genus Agara; species Agara epimachia. The sequence goes on along the minus strand of DWMP01000281.1, from coordinate 8,681 downwards.
AAAGCAGATTACCTATAGAAACTGTATGATTTTAATACGATTCGTTAAAAATTACAATTTTGTCATAAATTAAAAAACATTTGGTACAACGTAACCTGAACACCTTAAGAGATTTTCACAAGTTCTCTGAAGTGAGTGAAGTCTACCAATTCGCACTAGGTCGGCGTGATAGACTTACCCTTAAACCGTTATGATGGCAGATGTATTCAACAATAGAAAAATAGAAAACTTTCGGTAATCGCTATTAGAAAACTGTGATTCGGATTTGTTGAAACGAAATTTTCGCAACATTTATCTCTATACCTAACCGCCAACATTCAATTCTTTACCGAGTGTTATGTCCAAATCGTTTTGTTCATTACGAGATACATAGATACACTCAATGAAGGTCACGTTGTAGTCATCGTACTTCGGCTCTGTACTATATACTAACGGTTGTTTTGTTTCCCTGCGATTGTTTTACTGAGCGTTATAATAACATCTGTTTCTCATTGTCCACAGCCAGAAGGGCTACAACAGCCCGTGGAGTTGGACGACGGTGACCGCGACGGGGGACTGACCGCGGGCGCCGCGCGGGCCGCCCGCGCACCGCTGAACGACCGAGGAGCTGAACGGGAATGATTGAACGCTTGAACAATTGTTTTACATTCAATGGCATCACCGTCAGCTGCGATTGACAATATTCTATTCACAAGTTTAATCTTTGATTGATATAACTAACATATTATTGTTCTCAATTACTAGTTTTTTTTTTGTTTATCGTCTGCACTGTGTCTATTATCCAAAGGAACAATTAAGTGAATAATATAATTGCAATTACATATATTAATTTTATAATTACACTTACACGCAATTGTCTACGAGTACATAATTAGGTAAATATAGTGTAACGTGTATGACTAATGTTACGGGCATATGGAGTATAAGGTTCAACAATTTCGAATTTAGAACCTAACCTAATACTTAGAGCTTAACTTTATCCATTTTGGTTATTTAACAGTGACTTAACAATATTAAACAATATTAAAACTCAGATAGCCGTATAGCCTGCGGATGATAGGCGTTAAACTTTAGTGCAATAGTTTATCAATATTAGACTTAATTTCGTACATAATATTGTCGATCGCATAGATAGGTAATGTCATTCGATGTAAGGAGTGTCGGTGGCGCCACCTGTTGGCACGGAGTTGTGAACTAAGCTGGGGTCGTATCCGCAGGATTGAAGTGTTGTGATGCTACTAAGATGGGGACTAGTCTGGATAGGATTTTGGACTGTAGCACCTAATAATGTTGTGTTATTGGCTAATTTATTAAAATTCCGATGTTGTGGTTAATTTTAACTGTTCCGCTTAATTTATTGTTATATTTTTTAAAATGTCCAATGTGCAGTGCAATGACTATGGTATACATGTGTTTGTTTACGTATGTGTTTCTGTTTTACAAAAAAGCTATGTTTAAATGTTTCACATTTCGATTTGTATTCCGTTATATCTATTATTGTTTCATGTTATAGTTGATAAAATTCGCGATCATATAGTTACTTGTACCTAATATCTCTAGATCACTACGATTTCATGTATCACCTCAAATAATTTTTTAAAGTACGTAATGAAAACGTTCACGGAAACAATTAAATTTTTTCTCAAATTCTATATTTTAAATTAGACTCGAACATTCCATAGACCTGTAATAAACATGGAATCTTAAGTGTCATGTCTGTCTCGTGAGAAAAGTTGATCGATTCAATGCAAATTACCTATAAAAACATGACAATTATACTTAACAATTTATCTAGTGAGCATCTGATTTCTAAAAGAAAATTCAAAGCATAATCTATCGGCAACTAATGTCATTTAGTTAGAGGTGTCTATGGATCAAATTATACCTTGACAATTGAAGCTTACTTATTTAAGTGTGTGAATATGGATTGATAGTTTACTTGATGATCAGGAAGTTTGCTTTTATGATATGATGAGAGGTATGTCAGTTAACTTCATGGCTTCCATGTCCATAAGTGCCCGAGTTAACAACGTAATGGTCGCAGTAATTTACATGATCGCTTGTAATTGTTTTAAAATACTTAATTTCTGTGTTGCATGAGCATTTGTCGTTTTTGTTAAGTCGAAAGCAATAGAAAATGTTCCCTGCGTTAAATGCAGTGTAGTTCATTTTCAATCAACACCTCGCAAACCCCATCAGATTGGTGAACGAAATGATCCGTCCGAAGTCGTTAGCTCCCCGCTCGCCAAGATCGTCCCACGCGGACACCAACCAGTAGTAACCGCGGAGCCTGTGAACTTGTCTACAGAGTACAGTAAACCCAGAAAAACAATCAACTTCCCCTTCAAAACGCAACAAATTAGGCGCAATTCAATAAACGCAGGCCGCGACATGCAGTTTTATTGTCTGCGACATATTGTTGGCACAAGCATGACGTGCACTTAGCGTTAAAAAAAACTAACTGCACTTCATCGATGTTTTATCTGTGGCAAAGCTGACACAACAGAAAAACGTTTTATGGAAAATAGCAACGCTTCTACGCGCCAAACCGACATGACCTAAATTGAAAAATACACACGAGCGAATAACGTCGTTGCCTTTAGAATTGAAAATATTACGCGACCGTATATGTACAGATAAAATGTATATTGATAAAAATTTACTTCAGATCACTTGAAGTTAAAATGCACGTGGCATAGACAGCACTAATGTTTTTTTAATTGCACGTACAAGTGCGCAGTCATTGACTCGGCGGTTTGAGGCCAATCTCGCAATACGAAATTATCTTTAACGGTAAATAAATATTTCCCTGCCAATTACTTTTTAAATAAACTAATAGTAATTGTATCTACTTTACGTTTCACCGTGTTATTAAGTGTGTACGTAACGGGCCTTGCAATACTCTCTATTATTTTTCTATTTTAGAATTTTTATGACTCTCAATCAATTAGTTTTATACAATTTGAGATACCTGAGCTAAATTCGCTTAAGTTTTAAAATAATTGCTCTATTATTACGCTGCACTTGAGACAAGTTCACATCGGCTACGTTCAGCCACTGGAACGGAATTGCTAATTCGTATTAACCCACCTTCTGGGAGCGTTTACAGTCAGGAATATAATTGGTATATAATCTAACAAGAATTCCATACGCCAAATATTGTCTGTACTTTCTAAGTATATGATATTAATTTCAATAGACCGCCTCGGCTTTTTAAATTAATATTCAATGCAATTCAACTCATCAGTTGAGACAATTTTGAGCTTTGAGCATGCAGTCGCTAGATGGCGTTAATCACTTAAAAGTATTTCTATTTTCCCAATTTTCCTCAGATATACAATGAATACTATCCGCTATTTAGTGACTAATTGCTGTGTACTTCTTAATATGGAGACAATACCAATGTTTAGAATTAAATGCCAGTAAGAGTTGGTTTTGTGTTCACAATACGCAAGAATAGAATTTGTTTTCTATTGAAACGTCGTAAGCTTTTGTTTATATAACAAATTCACTGGGAATTGATGCTTGAATTTTGTATTGTTAATTTCATCGTAATAAGCCTTTTGTATATTAAACGACACCAATGAGCGGAATTCTTAAATTAAACATTTATTATGGCATATTTTAAAAAGTACCTTTAACTATTTGATAATAAAATTTGACTGTTTATAATTGCGGACGCTCGTAAATTAAATATCATATCCGGTTTTAATAAGATGGTGCATCAAATCGGGTAGGGTGACGGAATGAGCGTAGAGCATAATTTATTATTTAGTTGTGATATCTATGAAACCGCGTCGGCGTCCGCGCGGTCCTAGTTCCAAATGTGTGCAATCCAAAACGGACTGTGTATGTATAACGTAGTTAGACAAGTTAAGCGGTACGGTGCATTTAATTTATGTACGGGTGCGCCCAGTGATTGAATTTGAAATTCAAACCGGCCCTCTGTTGCGGCCTTGACTGCCCATTTCAGTCTTACAAGCCTCGGTTGCCTGTTATAGTTTTATTCGTCTGCATTACATTTAAATTAATTATTTTTATAAACTGAGGCGGTTCAATTCGTGTGTTTTCATTTCACGCAAACTGGCTTCTGTCTTATTTCGGAGTATTGGCGAACAGTTTATAACATTATAAAGACATTCAGTCCAATTTTTGTATCAATATTTATTAATAGTTACTGTACGTGAATTATTTAAAAAATATATATATTGTCTTGTAAATCTCTGCGATAATCCAGTGTTGCCATTACAAAGTTTTCTACCACGTTGACAGTATCAATAAACTGTAAATGGTAATACTGAAAAATATTTCAATATTACCTTTCAGTAATAATATTCGATTTTCGTATGTGTCGCAGTTTATTTCAAATTCAAGCCACGTACGTGCCCGCATTATTTATAGGCAGACAGTCGCGAGTCGACAATTCCGTGTGAACAGATACGACACGAAATAGACAAACCCGACCGTGACGTACACTGTCACTCTGATCTCGACTCAATTACGAGAGTGACGGGAACGATATTTCACAATAATGAAAAGCAAACACGATTTTATATCGAAAAGTACACTTGTTACCATTTACTTTACTAATGATGTCGTGAACGTTCGTCGCGGAGCTGTCGACTTTGACACAGGCTAAAATGAGAGCAGGACGGCAGTTTCACGATCTCTTTCCCTCACGTAGAATAAGATAGGGCTGGAAGGTACGTCGTATCTAGACATCTTGTAAAGAATAAGAAATGTACATTACATTAAAGTTTAAACGTTTTAGTATTATACTTGTGTCGTCGATGCCCGTGTTTATAAATTTACATTTAAAGTTTTCGTCCACTGTCCGTAGGTAATAGAGATGTCAATCAATATTTTGAAGTAAACTAATGATCGAGTAAGTTTTCTCAGTGTTTTATTAATCGATGTTATTGACAGTCTATATTATAAGGTACATTTAAATGTAGAGCTTGACAGTGAACTGTGTCGATTCTCACTTGTACTCCACTCGTGTCGTGTACCAGCTTATTGATTGTCCGTTTAGACATTGCTGCTCTCATTTAAGTCAGCTTTAGTCTGTGTTAGCTACGGTACAATTTATCGTGGAATACCGATTCGCGTTAATGTAATTCACGTTTAAGAATTCATATAAACTATGTAAAATACATTTCGTGTACCCACTTAATGATTATTATTGATCGAGTAATATCTACAAAATGGAATTACTTAAACCGACGCTTGAACGGTTATAGCAATAAATATAGTATTTTGGGTGCAAATTGAACAAAAGCGTGTATATATTCTACACTCGACGCAATGATTCGTAAGTAAAATAGATCAATAACGCACCGCCGGAGGTGAGAAACGTTGGAGATGGCGTTACTGCCGAGTGTGTAAGCAGATTTGAATGTTATGTCCTAGTCATTAAAGTTCAATATACTTCTATCGATACAAATCTATAGATGCTCAGAACCAATAACGGTTTATGTTCAGCGAGGCATACGGTACGTTACTTGTAACATATCAGGTTTATAACGTTTTAGCCCTCGTTATATAGAATTATAAAATGGATTTGAATAATCTACCAATTTAGTAGAAAATAAATCGATCTGGCAACATTATTCTAGCTAAAGTAGCTTTTACAATAGTATGATATGAAAATTGTAATAATTATTGTAAATATTTATCAATGCTTTTTGATGTCATTTTGCTGAAGCATTTTTTCTATACAATATTTTTATCGTCTATAAAAATAATATTACGTTAATGTGAATCGGTAAAAATTGGACAAAAGGTTGAATTTAAAAAAAAAGAAGGAAGATATATTTATTTCGTTATTTTTTAAGTTTTCGACAATTTTAATTGTTCTCGTTACTTTCCCTGGGAATTTTTATCGATTTTTAGAATTAGTAAGTACAGTGCAGTACGAAACGGGGATCGAACGCCGGTGTGGGAATCATTATATGCCGATAAGTAACTACTAATCATCATAATATCGGCGTGACTACTTTTCTAGTGTACAATTCCATTTTTTCTATTCCGATATCGTGTAAGGGTTGTGTACGACCGGCTGTCTGGTTACAACCGGTTTCGTCCGGTTCTATCCCCGTCGAGTGACATAAAGTATGTTGGTTATTATCGTTCGTGAGTATTCACTATTCCAAAAGTTTCCTGATGTAATTAATTGACTTGAATAAATAAAATTACGCTTCTAAAGTGTACTATTACATATGTAAATATAGGACGAACTAATACCTATTATAATAGTGAATGTTGTAATTTGTATATAAGTAACGAAAATTAAATTTTAAATACATAGATAATGGTGGTGTCTGATTATTTTATTCTATATCACCCTTCCCTGTCTAATGGACCCAACATATACGATTAAAAAATTGTAGTTTCAAAAACTAAAAAAACACGCTTTTATTTTCAAATTGAAAATCAGAAAATAATAATTTTAGAAACAATAAAAATGTAAAAAGCATGGTTTGCTTGACATCGAATATTCCAGGTCTTTAGTAGCGGTTTTGGTATCAAGTCGTTTGCAAGAGTACCAAGTTCTTTACCAGCAGTAAGAAACTAAAAGGCTTCTAGGTATTCAAAACGAACTAATTTTATAAAGGATTTCGTAAAAACAGAACATTTACATAGATTAGGTACAAAATACGATTAGAAAAAAAACACCAAGTAGAGAAATATATAATTATAATTCACCATAATACAATTCCATAGTCGTACATTTTTTTTTTTGGAAAACGACGTGAATAATGGGGCAATACAGGAATACAATTAGACAAGTGAAATACTTGAAATTTTCACGTACGTCTCTTAAATAGTGACAGATTTTTAAATCCGTATTGTTTCTATGCGATTAAATAGATGCACATACAAAAATACATTATTTCCATGATTCAACGACTCTCGACGAAATAATCATTCAATAGAATGTTGCAATAGAGCGCCATCTGTTGAAAATAACTTAATGCAATCATAACAACTATAATATCGCTAGAGGGCGCTACGTTGATTGCAAGAAAATATTCCACAGACAGCAATGTACATTTTAGCATCAGTTTCTATAAATAAAAAGGTATATTGAGAATTTATTGAAGTAACTACTGATATACCCGCACCAGACGTACGCAAATTTCTCAAGATACAGTTCACTGGCGAAATCACTGCTTCGGTAACGCGGTGCATATGAAAATCAGTAACAGACAGCGTCATTTGGAAGAATATACATACAAATAAATTAATACAACATCGTATGGAATAAACCTGTGACGTAATATGTATGTATCATTGCTATTTCATTTCACGATGTCACATCGCGTTCGAAGAGACTGAAGTATGAGAGACGTTCGAATAGGGGTCGTCGTGAAATGAAATAGAGTCGCCTTAAATTTAAGATATTAACGACCAATAAATAATAAATAATTATCTTAGAATATTACTATATAATAGTACTTAGGATGAAAGTATCTTCAATATCGTATAAATAGAATTTTATAGCAACAATTGCAATTACAAAATTCATGTGAAAACGTTATAATCGACGCTGTGGTGATAAATTCTAATCAAAATTCACGCGACAATACATTAAATGCTCGTTAATAGTATGAAAATACAAAATTTTTATTTTGCACAGATAACGTATGGACTTGGGCGAAAGTTGTCGGCTTTTTAAAAAATAATGTTCTATGTAACTTTTTGCACCACAGACTAACACAAAACAGTATGCTGACAAGACAGCGTACCATGGCTTACGGGAGTAACTGTTCTAGCGCAGAGTCACAGCGATGCTCGTGCCGCCATTTTGGAATTTAGACCGATAACATTTTTTGACCAAGTCCATATCTTAGCTAAGAAAACTAACCATACAATTATGTAAATCTATTGGAGTAGGTATTATTCTATTAATGACTTTTTAGATATAGCATATTACCTATACATTATTCATTTTTAATTGAATAGCAGACCATTATTTTAAATATGGAAGCTGTTGACAGATGATATACAAACTTTCTTGTCAAGTTCATCAATAATAACTATGTTAGCTTCATTTATTTTATTCAGATAATTCATTTTCTCTTGGAGCTCTGGCGATTTTACATTCGGATATGGCATCCCCACCACAATGACACATCGGCCTAAATCATCACTGAAATAATAAGAAAACATATTATTGCATGGACTAGCATGAACACTAGCATCCCTGTCATGAAATGTACCTGTAATAATACAGACAATGTACAAATAAAATTTTACAATTCTACCAATATGGAAATTATTGCACTTGAATATAATTTTCTATTAGTTAATAGAACTTAATGTGGACTCACGGAGGTGTCCGTGCACCTCCGTGAAAATTAATTGAACACAAATTTTACTTTTAAAAATGTTAATTCAATAACGCTTCACCTGAAATTCAATCCCTCACTTAGCTTCCCACCGACAACACTCAACAACAAGGCGCCAGTGTGGGCTGTGCTTTTTGTTCTAACAGCCGAAGCAAATTTACTGAGAACCTATACAAAAGAGTTGTTATAAAAATATATTAGTTAGCACGTAACATCACGCCTGTAATCCCCTAAGGGGTAGGCAGAGGAGTGTAGTACACCCCCCCATTTCACCAGTTACGTTTAAGTCCCACAATGGAATAGGCGGTGAGCCTATTGCCATGCACCGGG